>QOCX01000153.1:0-37081 GCA_005959815.1 Sarcophaga bullata
CGCCCACAAATGCCACGCCTACTACGTGAAATATTGAATTGTTACATAAAATGCCTTATATTTCTGGCTTTGTTTAATATTTTTTCAAATTTTTTTCTGCATACGATAGCTGGAGTTCTGGACTAATAATAAATGTAATCAAGTTTAAATTAAATAATATTCTGTAATTACTTTGTTATAGGGTCACAAAGAAGAGAGTATTTTCTCAAATCCAAAACCGTTTTTACTTACATGTAATGGTTCGTTTGAAACATGTACATGCGCGTGTGTATATGATGAAAAATTTGAAACAAGTTTGTTGTTTAATATTTTTTCAAATTTTTTTCTGCTACGATAGCTGGAGTTCTGGACTAATAATAAATGTAATTTAAATTAAATAAACTGGCATAATATTTAAATCAATTTTTTTTTAATACATGATTTGTTTTATTTTTTTTATTTATTTATTAGATTTATTAGATTAATAAATTACATGACTTGACATACAAAGGTTATTATTTATGAATATTTATATACGATATTTCATCTTTATTAAACCAATTATAGAAACTTTAAATCAGTGTCATCATCATCATCATCATCATCATTATCATTTAAAAAAAATCGGTTCAAATTTCTAAATACCTCTGTAATTAAAATTAATTGAATTGATGGATGGATTGATTGTTTGAATTTAGGATTATTTGTTCAAATTTAGTTCAAAAAAAAACTATTTGCACACGATAAAATTGAAGAATATTCACATTAAAATATTATTGACAACTTTAATGACTACCATGGTTACGTGTCGTCCAGGCCTAACAATCTAATAAATGGCGCTCACCACTATGTTAAGCATTCTTGAACTTTGAAAAATATTTGACACCCTGTCACACGAAGATATCTGGATGACATTAAAATGTCAGGTTACTCCGACATTATTTACCGTGCTAAACTGGAGAATCTAATTAGAGATGCGCTAACTGTTAGACAGCTTTTCGTGTCAATGCCTCTACTACTTAACATCGTCCTGAAGAGCATTCTTTGTAGGTCAGTCTACATGATTGCTTTTAGGACATGGGTTTCACGAATGGCATGTATTGGTTTACAAATAATTTCAGGATAATTTCAGGATAATTACGTATGTTTAATGGTGGAATTGGGTATACAATTTTTTAAAACAAAAACAAAAAGCATAAAGGCTGTCAAAATTTCCATGAAGGTCTAGTAGTTTTCATAAATTTTGCCCAAGATATTTCGAAAACAAATGATATCAAAAACAAATTCCAATAAGTTTCCTACATTATCTATTCGAATCTGTTCTTGTTCTTTATGGAGCATTATAGGTACTAAGATTCTTGTATTCAATAGTGAGGTTAAGTCCCTAATTTTATTTGGAATTGAATTATGGAATGCTGCAAAAAGATTATCTTTGAATCACCTTTGGCCTGCGCAATTAGATGCTTTGAACTCCTATGAAGACTGAATCTACAAAGGCATTACATGAACTGCTTTAGATTGAAACCGGCAAGTTCACAGACATGTTGGAAGGCCAGTGCATACATAGAGAAAGCGGAGGATTGCTTAAAACGACGCTATATTCTGTATAAGAATTTTAGGCACACCTAGTCGTTTGACTCTAGCTAAGCTTTATTACATAGTCGTGCCTAAGTTGCGTCAATATTCAGAAATTTTTTGTTTCAATTTTTCCATGTTTTAAAAGACTTACGTATAAATTTGATTATATTCAATTTCTTGTGCTGGAAAAAACATCTGTGAGGGTTTCGAATAAAGTATTTCTGTAGTACGATCTATTATTCGAGGGAATATTATTGCCAATGAGTGTGTTACCAAGTGATCATCTCTTTATTATTCATGGTAGCACATATGAGCTGCCAAATTTTTCTTTAAAGCATTGGCTGTTGAGAAGTAATATCACAGCTTGTAGAACATGGAACATTCTCTGGCAATTTTATCATTTGTCTTTTGGATGGAAACTGATTAGATTTCTAATACTATTATTGGACATAGTGTGGTAAACTGTATATCCAAACATATGGTTTAAACGTGTTTTTTCTATTGTAGGATATATTAGGGTGAGGGAGAATCAGTCTCGCGTTTTGTGGAAACTTAGGCGCAGGTACTAAACGATATACATATCACTGATTGCTTGACACTAGTGGAAAGAGATAACTGTTTAAACTAAAAATTATTATCTTAATTTCTAAACCTACCTCGTATTTATATTATTTTATAATCCCTCATGCATATTCATATTGAAATCTTCAGTTTTAGTTTCATTTTCGGAATCATTTGTAAATAATTATCGTGTGAAAGACTCACTCTCAACAATAGTGGATTAAATGAAAACTAATCTCTTATTTCCAAAAAAAAAAGGAATGAGAAAAGACTTTCTAATTCCTATCGACTAATAACTGCTGAATCTGATTATAAATACACGCTGGGTCATTATTAAACTGTCCCTACTAATCAAACTTGAATTTACCATTTTGACACAATTTATCGTTTCAACGGAAATACTCATTTGCCAACTGCTTGTGATGATTTATATGTGACCGGAGGTTAAACCATTACGTGCGTTTAACACGAACAACTTTCAAATTAAAAAAAAAATGAGGTAAAACGTGTGGATTCCACATGAACTTTTGGTGGCGAAGGTCAATGTTTTACGAGATTGCTTTTAAAGGGTCAAATCTGTTTTAAGAAAAAGGCTTCTCAGATTATTTATAGAATAAAGTAAATAGTGTAGGTAGTCAATAAATCGATGTTTCAATGTATTGTGGCCTTAACAAGTATGGAATTTGAAGCCAGATTTCTCACGTTTTTTTATTTTAAATTCATTTTGATTTTATGACTCAAAGTATTAAAACTAGAGTTGAAAGACCAATTTGGTATTTTTTGATTATTTTTATTATATTTTCTTCTCCTTTTTTTTAATTTATTATTTTACGTGAGTGGGTGGAGTTTTATTTTTCCAAATATCTAATTTACAGTTTTCGGCACAGTGGAGCACGATTTCTATTTAATTTTTGTTAAGACTTGATACAGAATATGTTTTTGAAATTAAAAAAAAAAAAAATAATATTTTTCAATGCCTTCCTTTACCACAACGACTCTAAAATAAGCCGATCCAGCAAAGATAGCAACCATATTGGGACAAAATATTCTCTATATTTCAACATAATCTTTTTTATCTTAGAAACCCAGTTTAGGATTAAAACTATCAAAACTATCAGCTTAAAATAGCTGCCAATCACAGATACTACCTATGCGTTGTTGTCACATCATTTACTACTGAACCATCTATCTTCAATCCGGTATTTAAGTGCTCGATTGTAACTCGCTAGTTGTGGCTCCATCTCAACAATTTTTAGCCGAATGTCTAACTTTAAATAGCAGTCGCAGAAAGAGCTTCCATGGCTTTAAATCAGGCAATCTTTGAGTTTCTGGATTTAACATAAATTTTTGTACTTCCCAGAAATTTCGATTAAAATAAGTAAATTTGTTCATGCGGTTTTTGTTATTATAGTTCTACCGATAACTGCTGACGTGCCATTGCAAGGAACAGCGTTATGTCTTTAAAACGAATAGAACTCAAATAACAATAAAATGGTAACCCTGTTATTCTAGGAACTGTTACAGTAAATCAAGTACGTGCTTACCTACTTTCGAAATGACAGAACCTGAAAGTCACTACTTCTTTAAGCGAACCATAGGGCAGCGTTAGTGGTTGGGTGTTATCCCCGTATATCTTCATTTTATTTTTTGGACACGATTATACACCGAAGTGTCCAGTCTGTCCCTGAACAAGTTTCGAAAACTTGGAACATGTAAAGTTTGTATGCCTTAGATTTGAGGAGTCTACAGGCTAGCTTCTCAAACCATTCGAGTTGTATGTATTAATTTTATCCACAAGTGGTAGGACCCATTATTTAAGGCCTACTTCGAATAACAGATTTTTGAGAAACTTTTCATGGCTACTTTTTTTACAACACACTAGAACACATCTGAAAAAGGCTTGAACCACGCCAAAGACTTCATAACATATATACACGATGTACTACGATGGGAGGAACAGCTGTGAAATGATCTTAGAGTGCATCAATCACGATGCCGGCAATGTGAGCTGATCATTCTCAAGTGTGAATCCGTAGGATTCTGATGTGTTGACGTTGTAGATGGCTTTAGTCAGTAAAAATCCCATATAAGATGTCCACCACCATCACACAAAAAGTCTGCTACGCATTGTATAGCGTCAAACGCTTTCTAGGAGACTTAGATCGCTCATTCAAGATTTATTTAATTTGCTTGCGACTAAACATTATTGTGGTTTTAGGTTTTTGATATTTTTGTGTATAAATTTTACTCACGCTGACCACTGTGCAACTAAGAACCAGTTTGATTAGACTCAGTAAATTTACAACATTTAACCTGTTTAACAGTCAATCATCTCTATTCGATTATTTTTTTTCAAGAGTTCATATCATAATAGATGAGATGTAGAAGAACTTAAATGATTATCTATTTTACTTTGTTATTATTCTGGAGAACTAATCTACATTTTTTCAATCAGTAATATACGGTGTATCATATTGCCTGTCAATCCCAGCAGGGGAGTATGATTGAACAGTTTAGCACAGCAGTGAGCGATTGAAGCAATGCCGAAACTATAGGGTATCATGTTAATATGGTTTGTGTTACTAATTTCGTTGAATGGTTTTCATTAATTAATGTTTTTTTAATATGCACAAAAGAAATGCTACGCATTAGTTCATCAATCAAAATTTAGAGAAAGTTTAGAATTCCCTTATATTTCTTGTGTGGTGAGAGAAAGTTATAAAAAGCCCGAGTATTTGAAATTTATGTTTCAATCTGCTTGGAATAACGGAACAAGAAAGGCAGTCAAAATGGTAAGAAGGGAGAGCATACAAGTTAAGAATTTTTAAAAATAAAACTTCACGGTTTCTTTGTCTCTTTAGATCTTTAAATTCTTAATATGCAGTACACTATTGTGCTTGACAGTGGCTGATGTTAAAGATGTATCACGCATGTATTTGCCACCTGCAACACAAGCAGCCAATGAAAAGGCGGATGTTGCAACGAAAATTGTAAAAGAAGTTGCCATTGAAGCTCAACAGGATGCTGTTGACGATGATATGAAAGTCAATAGTTTGGAATCGTTGACCAAAGATGCTATTAATGATCCGGCATATGGTTTTCCTGGCGGTTTCCCAGGTGGTTTTCCTGCTGTCAATCCTGGTCAAGTATATCCTGGTCAAGGTTTACCACCACAAATCTTTCCCGGTCAAGGTGTACCACCACAAGTATTCCCACCACCACCCGGTTTTGTAATGCCTAACTATCCTGGTCAAGGTTTTCCAGGACAAGGTTTTCCCGGTCAAAGTTTTCCCGGTCAAGGCTTCCCTGCTCCCGTATATCCCGGTCAAGTGCCCTACCCTGGTCAAACCCCCTTCCCCGGTCAATTCTATCCCGGTCAGGTATATCCCGGTCAAGGTTTTCCCTTTACTAGATATCCTCCAGGTTTTGTAAATCCAGCTTATCCCGGTTATCCTCTTTACAATTCCAATGAGGCTTTGAAAAAAGAAGATAGTGCCGATGAAAATGATAATAAAAAATTACGTCTGCGTTTAGTCTCCAGTGACACTGAGTATGATGCCGATAATGGTGGTTACTTGTATAAGAAGCCTACTGTAGCGTTTTGATTTGATTTTTTTTTTTTGATAACGAAAACCCACAAATGTTGAGAAAAAAGAAACAAAAATTAGTTCAAAGAAATAAAAACAAATGAATTTGAATGTAAAAGAAAAAAACAATCAATTTCAATTTCTTAATGGTTCCGTTGGTTGTCTATTAACCAGGCTCTTATAATATGGCATAATTATGCAAATTTATTTGGATCATATGGTAGAGTTTTTTATTGTTTTATTTTGATTAATTTTAATATTTTATTAACAACAAAAACAAAAACAAACAAAAAAAATGAAAAAAGATGAATGTTTTCGTTGAAGATGAAATTCGATGTGTTGGCTGCCAGCTTTGCTACTTTACTACTATCAAACGCACACGCTCACGCACCTCTGCCAGTTCCAAATCAAGCACAAGTGCTTGACAATCTTTACTTGTCACTACTGTAGCTAGTGGTTGACATTAAAAAGTAAATGAAAAAGAAAAAAAAAAAAAACAGAAAAACAAATTAAATTCAATTATTAACTGTCATGGTTATAGTTTTACAACAACAATTTTTGAAGTTGGTAGTAATTTTGAGCGGTGGGGGGTAGATGATTATAAAATAAATGAAATCGTACAAATTGATTATGTTTTCATCGGCATAATTTTTCAAAATTATAAACTTTTTAATTACACATAAACCTTCATAGAAATTCAATGATTTTAGTTAAATGAAGGTTATTAGGCCTATTGGGACTTGAGTAGAAAGAATTCAAATACTTTTCCATCTTTGTATTCCACTTAATAACCTTTACCTCTATAGAACCTAATGGTGTTTCCCAATGTCGCATTGTCCCGACCATAAACATTTCTCTCAGTAAATGATATTTCGAGTCTGTCGCTGTATAATTACATGTTTCGCATCGTAAACAAATTTTTCATGATATTTTGTACCAAGAAGAGGAAATGTTCATGTGCTTTAGTCAAAATTGGAAACCTATCTTCTAACACCATCCATGTTTTATCCAAGACTTGCTGGATCTACTGTTTAACGTTGCCCCTGAGCGATAATTTGAGATGTTTTTCAAGGCAATTTTGTTTACTCTCAAGATTTATGCCAGAAGACTGCATATTTCGTTTTGTTCGAGATGTCTAAGCTGAGGCTTGAACTATAGTCTCTAGTCTAATAAGCCTGCACACTACCTACCAGATTGCGGCAACATCCATGCACTTGATTTTATTCTAAACAAGTATTCCTATGTCAGTTTGCAATTTTTGGAATCTCATCTTGTCTTGAAAGAACTGAAGATCCTCTAGTGGTCATGTGCAATCAGCTTTGTTTATATTCTCTGTTGAGAATACCTTTCCTTTTGCATATCTTTCTAAATTTTAGCCTACACAGAAGGGTTTTGAATCCATCAACGGTGTGAGATCTCTCCTTTTTGCAAACTCATAGCCCATTGCCTAGAATTCAAATATGACCTGAGATCAAGCAGAGGATAAACTTATTTTGCTTACTTAGCCCACTCAGCTTCTTGCGACAGTCACATACTATCTTCGACTTAACACAATAAGAGCAGAGTGCTCGAATAAAGGAATGACTGTCAGACTGTGTTGTTATGTCCTGTCTTTTTCACATTTTAACTAAGAAGAATTGAGCACTATTTTCGGGGTCGTAGATTTACGCTTTGAAGATATCAGATATTCTGTTCGTGTTTCAAGATATATTCTTGATCCATCTGTATATCACAAAATAGTTTCTGTTTAAAAGAGTATAGAGCTTCCAGATTACTCCATTCATTTTTGTTAATAAGTTTCGAAGTGAAGTTAATAAGTTTCGATGCAGGAGACAGTTAAAGAGGGAGCTGTCACTAATCGTTTCTTTAGGTCTTGAGATTCCCTTATAAATTGTAATTTAGACTTGTCTCCCATAGGAATAACCATCTGTATATCACAAAATAGTTTATGTTTAAAAGAGTATAGAGCTTCCAGATTACTCCATTCATTTTTGTTAATAAGTTTCGAAGTGAAGTTAATAAGTTTCGATGCAGGAGACATTTAAAGAGGGATCTGTCACTAATCGTTTCTTTAGGTCTTGAGATTCCCTAATAAATTGTAATTTAGACTTGTCACCCATAGGAATAAACTTAGACTCCAAAGCTTTAGCCTTCTCCAGCATGTGCAGCGGACATAAATTTAACAGAGTTTCCGCCACCTTTGTATTACAGATTGTCATCGTCCCTGCTATGCCCTACATTAAATAAGATTTCGTTGTCATATTAATTGCTTTTCTTATTAGGTTGTACTTGTTTTCAAATGGTGGCGCTGCTTGACTTTCCCATGACTTTACATTTTTTTAAAATTCGAAAATAATTTGAAATATTTTTTCTTCTTCCAGATTTCAAACTGTATTTCTCGGATTTGAAGCGCTACACTTAAAACTGTTTTTAACCATGATAATATCTAAGCTTTTGACTACGTTCAGAGAAAACTGGAGAATTTTCAGTAAAGCAACAGCAAATGGAGCGTATTATCAGGTAATAATAGTTCGTTTTAAAGTTATTCTGCTGTAATGTACTACTAAGACACGTTGATGATGCTATGAAGGCATTTCTTAAAGTGTTTACATAATGATTTGACTCTGGTACGTAATGTGCTTTCATTATTATTGGTGTTGCAGTGTGTAGTGGTAACATAAAAGTCTAGCTTTGACTGGTATGGACCAGATTATGTTTCGGTGTGAAAAATAAACAACAAAAGATTTTTTTTTCTATTTTTTCGTTTTTATTTTATAACAAAATTACAAAATTTATTTGCGTTTAACATTACTTTTGTATGTACTATGGAAGCGTAAATATTAAATGTGTGAACTTATAAATCTAACAACGACTTACTTCTTCCTGTAGACATAACCACCGTTGGAACCGTATTGAGTACCAACATCAGCACCCGAGGATGAGTAGCTTACGGATGGAGCAGAGTAGGATTGGACAGCGGGTGCAGAGTAGCTGACCGAAGGAGCAGAGTAGGTGGTCTGGACGGCAGCAGGAGCAGAGTAGCTGACAGCTGGGGCGGAGTAAGATTGTTGAACGGCTGGGGCAGAATAGCTGACAGCTGGAGCGGAGTAAGATTGAACAGCGGGAGCAGAGTAGCTTACTGAGGGAGCAGAGTAAGATTGAGCAGCGGGAGCAGAGTAGCTTACTGAGGGAGCAGTGTAAGATTGAACGGCTGGAGCAGAGTAAGATTGTACAGCAGGGCTGGAGTAGCTGACAGAAGGAGCTGAGTAGGTTTGTTGGACAGCTGGAGCAGAGTAAGTTTGTTGTACGGCTGGAGCGGAGTAAGATTCCTGTACAGGAGGCAAGTATTCGTTGACGGGTGCAGCTTGTTGTACGGTTTCAACAACTGGAGCTGGAGCAGAGTAAGTTTGATGAACAGCTGGAGCTGAGTAGGTAGTCTGTACAGCAGGAGCAGAGTAACTAGTGTGAACAGCAGGAGCAGAGTAGGTTTGTTGAACGGCAGGAGCTGAGTAACTAGTCTGGACAGCAGGAGCAGAGTAGCTTACAGCTGGAGCATGATAGCTAGACTGTACAGGTGGCAAGTATTTCTTGGCCAAGTGGCTGACATCAGCGGAGGCAACAGCCAAAAGAGCGAATGCAATGAAGAATTTCTGTAATGACACACAAACATTGTTTTGTTTATTAAAATCGTTATTATTTTCAGCGCGTTTCTGTTTTTAATTTCATTTTTTGTTTTTTAAACAAAATTATTAAAATTAAAGACTATTTTAAGGCATTAATGAGAAACACAAAAGAAAAATGCTTTTTAAACTTGGCTTAACAAAAGTAACGAGCGTGCCTTGCTTGTCTCGAAGTTAATCATGATCATGTTCAATTAAATATTTTTTTCTTTTAATTCACGAATTAATTTTAAAATTTCCACAAGAATATTTTTTTTTTTGTAATTTATTTTGTATTTAGAGTGATTATCGTATTATTATTTAATATTTATCGATATTTAGTTTTTCGATTCACCAACTAACCATTTTTTTTTTGATTTACTGCTGAAGTTATCAAGTTAACCGTGTGAAGAAGTCGTTGGTACTGATGTTGCTGATGTCTGTTGCTGATCAATTTATACGAAAACATCTTTGATGTTGATTCAACATAATTTTCGTTTTTAGTTGCTTGTGTTAAAGCCTAGCTGCTATTGCTAGATGTTGTTGTTATTGTTCCAGGCAGATATTGTTTAATATCTTAACAACAACATTACAAAACGAAATTGTTTTTCCATGTGTTTTATGTCTTAAAAAACATTGATTTTAATTTGTATGACTTTTCGTCTGTCCATTCTTCTTTTTTTTCTTTTTTGTGCTTGTTTATTTAATATTTTTGTTGTTGCTGTTGTTGCTGCTTTTTATTTAATACCAAAATATAACCGCATCTATAAAAACAAAAGGCCTAAAACAAGTTTAAGATGCGTAAGTCCGCGCATGTTTAGTTTGACATCATAACATCGGCATCGAGAAGATGCGTTCGTTGGTATCGTTTTTTCTTTGTAAAAACCACTTTTAGTAAGGGAAAATAACCACACCAACAACCAACAACAACAAATAAAACAAATAGAACAACATTTTAACTTATTTGCAAACTTACCCTAATCAAAACGACTTCATGTTCTTCCTATCCATTGCCTATCATTTTACATTTTAATATGCGCGCGTATTTTTTCTTTTGTTAAAATTTTTTTCTTTTTAAATTTATTTGAAGTTGTTTTGATAGTTTTTATGTTCTGAATGGTTTATAGATTCTATGAAAACATGATAGAATCATCCGATATCATTGGTGTTCATAAGAAATCTCAGATCATAGAAATACCCTATAAAGCGTTAAAGATAACAGATAGTTCCTCTGCATATCTACACGAAAATGCTAGTGGTGCTCAATTAAGATTATATGATCTAAGTCCGTTGTATTCCTTGTGGCGGGTGTTCTATTAAAAATTTCACGCCTGCATTTCACTGGCTTTCTTGGAATAAAGTTGGCTTTGTTTTTTACTGTGCCATATAGGATGCCTTTCGATTAAAATCACTTCTATGCAACTACCGTACAACATGATATCTCAACTGTTCTTCCATTGATCGTTCTTTTTCACATGGTTCGTGCTTGCTCTGCTAATTGCAGCTATTCTTTGACTACTTTAATCAATTCCCGTCGTGTACTAATTCCGTCCTGGCAGTATTGTCATCGATTGATTATAATCTTCCGTTTCTTTAACATCGATCAAAGGCACAATTGTTAAATGTGACGTAAAAGAAAACAATTTCGCCCATTTACTTGATCGTTACAACCCTTTAGTCAGGATTACAATCTAGTTTCTCACACCACCCATGTTGTGCGACCTACAGTTAATCAACGACTCCGAACGACATATTTGAGAAATTTTTCATGGCAATTTTATTTCAACTCTCATCTTGTTCGAGATGTATGGGCTGGGGTTTATATAATTACCATGGACTACCAGAGATAACGACATGTGTTCGCTGAACGGAGATCTGGAGCATTTGACAACAGTTGGCCAATAATCATTATCAGCGTTGAGACGTATTTGTAAATGAATGGGTACATAAACAAACAAAATTCTAGAATTAAGAACGATACCAATCCACATGTGATCCAAGCGTTGAATGCATCTTGAAAAATTCATTGTTTTTGGTATGGATTTTGGATTGGCAGCGTAATAGGCCCATATTTCCTTAATAGTGATGTTGGCCACTCCAACACTGTGAACAGTGAGTACTTAACATCTTTTTTTTTTTGCCTGAATTGGATGACATATGGCCGGCGCTAAGTGTCAAACAACTCAAGCCATATTGGATATCCTGTACGAGGTATTTGAAGGCAGGCTCATCGCAAGTGGAGCTGATGTGAACTGGTCACTGAGAATTTGCGATGTTACTTAGTTAAACTTTTTCTTGTGTGGCTTTCTCAAAATGCAGGTGTAAGCCACAAACCAAAAGAACCCATTGTTATTATTGTTATGGAGAAGGGACGCATTGTTACTGTCAGCCTAAGATTTATTGTAGTTCGCTTTAACTTTATATAATATTCCTATGATATCTCCTTCAAGTCTATTGCCCTTACAAATTTCAATTCCCTCCCTAGCATCTGATATGCAGCCAAGCGGTTCCTTTTGCGATGTATTAACGGCTTTAGAAACCATGTTCGGATGATTCATTTTCAGCACTACAAAATCTATATGTTGAGCTCGGAACAAGCTCCATTCTGAATAAGTGTTCTCTGAGTCTTTCAATGGCATAGATTGCTGTTTAGAAGTTGCCCGCAAGCTTCAACATTCACTCAAAATATTTCATTCTTCACTCCTTGTTCAAGATCTCTTTATAATCCGATTGTACACCACCAAATAGTCCCATGCTTAAAGAATATGAAGTTTCCAGATTATTTCATTCATATCTGTTACTAAGCCCCGTTGCGAAGTAATTTCCAAAATCATAGAGCACACTGGTTGTGTTCAGGGGTCAGTTAAATGGGAGCCGTGAGATAATCGAAATCGAATGCCTGAAATCCCTAAAGTTCTAGTTTTTACAACCATATGCAGCGAACTGGAAAGTAACGGAGTCAAATCAACTTAACGTTACACACAACATATTCGCTTTGGCTCTATAATACCAGCACGTGCTTGTCCCTGTACCTTGCTCAACTCCACTTGAACAGTGTTCAGCTTTACTTTATCTGTCCAGATAATTGTCACTTAGATTAGAATTGATGTGAGTATCTTGGTATACAGCCAGTACCCAATTCCTGGGCTGCATCCCAAGGATTTCTCTCCATGCCGTTTGTGGCATATCTGGCCTTTCTCTTTCTGCATGTCAATTCATTATCCAATGTTTGATTTTGTCCATTGTAATGTATTTTTTATGGCCAATTAATAAAAATTATTTAAATTTTATTACTTATAGGCCTTAAATAGATGAAAAGAAGACTCTAATTTAGTTACAAGGTTATTTATGGTTGGGTCCAGTTTTTCGACAGATTGATTGATCTTTTTGAAACATCAATCTTGAGCTCAACAATGATTTTACAAAGGCCGTAGGCTGTGTAACATTTTCTGGGTGTTAAATAAAACACCAGAGTAACGATTTGATTACCATCGTCAACGACAAATTAAAAACGTAACGTAATGCAGCACTGCTGCATAATTGTGCCATTGTCAAGCGTTTGAGTGATTTGAATAAAATAATTTGATTGAGCTGAGATGAACTTTTAGGAACGCTATTTAATGAAGGAAGTTAAAAAAACACTGTTTGTAGGAGGATGGACTATTTAAGGTAGAGAGTTAAGTACTTATACTATTAAGAGGAAGACATTTGGATTATACATCAAACTATCCCGGAATAATCTGAGTTTGAAAGCGATCTTTTGACAGGGCAATGTAAATTCAAATAGCACTTGTTCAGTATCGGGATTGAATCGAATACTAACATGTAGATTCTGTGATAATGCTAATCAATCATTAAAACACATTCGTTGAACCTGTGAGGCACCAAGCAGCATCTTAAAGTTTGTCTAGGTAATAGGCTTGAAGGAGATATTTTAAGGATACCCTAAAAAGCCTAAGGAGAGTACAATAGATCATATGATCGCAAGACTATGGAGCCTCTTCCCGACAATAATAATAAAAAAGTTAGGCGGAGTACTCAAAACCAATACATACATACGAACATAAATATCTGGTTTTTACAACCTAGATTACAACCTAGGTTCTCACACCGCTTATGTTGTATGTGTTAATTTTACACATTAGTGCCGGGGACCTACAGTTTAAACTCGACTCTGAACGACAGATTTTTAAGAAACTTTTCATGGCAGTTTTCTATTTACTCTTAGAGTTTTTGCTAGAAATTTTGCTGGGGGAAGACGCCCTTGATGTATTTTTTTCATATTTCGTTTTGCTGGAGATGTCTGACCTCTGGTTTGAAAGGTGGTTCCACGTCTAATAAGTCACCATGCTACCTACTAGACTAGGGCTTTAAAACTAATACAACAAAAATTTGTAGGCGTGGCATTAGTAACAAAATGAATTATAACTTCAGTGCAAGCATGTTTAACGTGAATGTTTTTAGAATCGATTATAAAACCAGTACAACATTGAAAAATTAAACATTGTGAGCGTGGCATTATTAACAAAATGAATAAAAATTACGGCACAAGCATCAAAAACTATTTGTATTCGATACAAAATCATTCTTAAATCCATATGACCGCCTCTATAACGCGTAGTGCTGTATTGTCGATTAAATCATCGGAGTAAACAAAGCCACATTGTGCCACCAGAAAGGCGTAAAATAAACTGCATAAATTTTGAAAATCAATTCAATTCAAATATTTTATTAATTTCAATCAAATATTTATTCATTTCAATACCTGTCTTTGGCGATAATATTTGCCTACAACATCAGTAGGTGAAGATAACATTTTCATGCTGAAATAAGTTGTATGTATGCATGCATAGTTATTCATAAATATTATGAATACATGCACATATGTATTGGAAAACAACAACTTTTTTCATAACTTGACTAAAGCACTTAACAAAACAATTTATTTTTAAATTTAAAATAAAACGCATGTGCTAATCAGCATAACTAACAAAGCCATCAAATCAAGCCCTACTTCTGAACAAATTAAAAAAAAAAACATTTTTTAGGTGCCCTCTCGTCTGTTATTGTATTCAGGAAAGAATACAAATCGCACGCATTGTCATTTGAATTTTATTGTATGCAAGATTTCTTACAAACCTTATTACAAATGTTGTTAATGATTATCACACTACCTACCTACCTTCCTCTCCCATTCATTTGTATCATTTTTATTGAAAAACACTATCAATGTTTTGTAAAATAATTTATTGTTTTTGTTTTATTTGTTATTGTTTCATTTGTTTTTTTTTCTTCTCAATTTATGTCAAATAAAGTGATTTTTTTTTTGCTTGTTTTTTGTCTAGGCCTAGATTTTAATCAGCGGCTTTGATCGAATAATTTATTCACAGACAAAGCATACAGTAAGAGTGCGAAGATTTGATTTGATTATGCTTGTTATTCTATCATTAAATATATACAACAACAATAACGTTAGTGACAACATAATAATCGTGTTGATCTTCATTAGCTATTTATGAGCAACTGGAGTGCGCAGACTAAGGCCCTTGAACACTACTAAGCAACCAATTAAAAGCACTTAAAAATTTTAATTTTCTTTAAAAATTATCATTTCCGTTCCTTCACGGCTAAACCATCAATAGTTATGAGTAGGGTAGTTGTCGTAGTCTAGTAGATAGGCGTGAGACCGGGGGTTCAAACTCTTAGGTCATATATTTCTAACAAAACGAAATCTGAAAAAATATTTCGACAAAGACTTCCTGTCAGCAGATTTCTGGTAAAAATTTTGGGAGTAGTTTCCGCCACTTATGCATAAAATTAACACTCTTAACATAACTGGTGTGAGAAGCTAGGTTTTAATCCTGACAGAAGGATTGAAATAACCAATTATGTATGTACTCGCATGTAGATTAGAAGATTATAATTAAATAAAGGCAAGAATTTACTTTTGATCATTATTTGTCTCCACACATACACACTTCAAATGATAACACTGCATTATCAATTTATTTTACAATCCTTATTAATAAAGACCAAACTTTAGGTATTTTATTAAAAAGGCATGCACTTTGTAATTTAACTTTCTTTAGGCTGATCACTCACGACTGACTGGCAACTCAATTTATACTCCCGTATTTTATGTCCGGTAACTTTATAATCTTTCAATCATATTGTTGTTGTTGGATTTTTATCCTTTATTTTGTTCTGTTTTCATAAATTCTTGCACATTTTCGTTCTACATAATTTTGTTTACCGTTAGATGTATTTGTTTTATTGTTGTCTATTTGTCTTGTTTACTTATTTTTCGTTTAGTATGATTTTTTCTGTGTAAGTGACATAGTCTTCCAAGTGGATATAAATATTAAAGGAGCTATACTAAGGTCAAACTTAAATTATATTTCGTACTTAAGGAACGATGTGCAAATTGCCAGGTATGTGTGAAAAAGTGTAGTGTGTAGTGTGTAGTGTAGACAATAGAAATATTGAAAACTTTCACCGTCTATATGACAAGAACATCTATTGTACTAAACAGAAACACAGAAAACCTAACCTAACTTTTTCCTTATAATAATTGCTATTATTTTTTATTTTTTGTTTTCTTAATTCATTGTCCATCAAGGGCTTTAAATATTTTTGTTTTTACATTAAAAATTGTAAGAAAAAAGAATTAATTTTTTTTATTAATACCACTGGAACTAACGGGTATTAAAACTCTTAAAAACCTAGAAACTTTCTCAACTAATAACTGAGGGTTTCATATCAAATGAAATAAAAAAATTGCCATTTTCACGAGCAGGAACTTGGTTTTCCTATTCATCGATGGTGACACCTTTATTGTCAATGCCTTCCAATTGTTCAATTTCATACTTGTGATCGATGGCTGTTAAAGGTTCAGTTTCGACGTGTAGCATGGGATTATAGCGGTAGGCGAACCACATAAACAGTAACATATCGTCAAACACGAGGCTAGCAAGCAAGAAAAACTCGCTGGCCTGAGTATCGAACACAGCCAATTCGGTTATGATCACGATAATAACATTACCAACTGCAAACTTTGGCAACCAGCATGCCTGCAATACAAATTTCATAGTGACGGGAGACTGCTAATAGGAGAATTCCAAACCGTTTACTGAATGCTGTGAAGACATCGATATGATGGAGAACTATTTGTATCATTTCCCAGTGTTTTGGGGATGACGCTATACTACACATAAATCGTCTCAGAGAAGAGGACTGGAAGAAGTCTGTATTTTTTAAAAACTTTCAACAGAAAGTTACGTGCTATTGCTAATGGTGGTCGCACAACAAGTATGTCAATAGGCATAAGACCCTTGTTTGGTTTATTTCCTTCAACCGGGAAGACTATGCAGAATGTGGTGGTTAAATTCAAGTGCAATGGTTCAATAAACGATTGATCAGCACTCGTACGTCGACCAAAAACAAGATCTGTCTTTGTCTTCGACAGAGCGTTGATGAATCCGAGGCAATCAATTTCACTTCGCTTACAAGGACTTGAAATTTTGCGGACTACAACTTGGAGAAAATTTAATTCCTCAATGAAAAATTATTTTCAATGGTTAGCTCCACTTCTGAATGAAAGGTTATATGACAACAAGTAAAATTGTCGAAATTAGCACGATAATAATTCACTTGAGATCCAAATCCATTAGTAGACTGTTCATGCGATTTGGCCCCGCTTGACTACTCCTTGGTGGTTCTTCTTAAGTAGCAGCAGCGCAGCCGTTCTCAAACTTAATATAACCTATGCTGTTGTTTAAATTCGGTGTGAATTATATGCCAGAGTCATTGAAAATTGGACATTTTGAATGTGCTTCACACAGAAAGGCTGTGGTGGAATGAAAGGTATAAATATAGGTGGTATGTCACACACAGAATATAGATAAAGTTGAGCTGGGCGTAATTTTTGTTTTGTTAATGGAACTGATTAAGTCAGTTATAGTCATAGTTTAATACATACTGCCTCAAGTGTTTCAATATGCTTGATTGACTTAGAAATCCTCTTCTTTTTACTCAAATCTACTGTAGCAATCAATCGTTTTTTCTTTTGCCGGCTTTAGTAATTAAAATATAATTAACAATTGTTGTTTGTGTAATTAAAGATTAAAAAGACATGATCACACGTATTAATTAATTAACATTGAAAGTAACAATTATTATAAGCAGAGCCGAGCCAAAAAAAAAAATGATCACTTGAGATGTACGAGTTAGTGTAATTAGCAAAAATTCAGATAATGATAGAATGAGGGCCAGTAATCAACTATTTTTTTTTTGTTTTCGATGAATTCGTATTCGAATGAAGATGGAATGCTTGATTGTTTGGTTGTTTGCATACTATTCGTTAAAAAAAAACACACAATTTTTTTTATTATTTATTTAAATTAAATTGTTTAAATAGCATTTATTATGCATGCAGAAATATGTTTTAAAACACTTAAAATTTCATATGTTTTGATGTGTGGTGGTTCATAAGGTTAAACTGGCACTTAATTTATTAAAATGTTACCATATTCAGTAGAGGAGGCTTTTTATTATCGAATAATTAAATAATTAAGTAAAGATTTCATATTAATTTTATAAGAAATTATAACTGGTTTCTATAGTAATTAGAATATTAAACAGAATATAATTTTTTTATGATGCTTTTAATTTGAATTTGTTCAAGGAGGAGGATAATTTGACTTTATAATACGTAGTTCGTCAATGACAGAAGTAATATCATGTTCTAAGGCTGTTTTATACCACTGTACGCAGTATTTTATGTATTGAGACAAATTGCATGATCAAACTTGTCTCTGGCACAGATTTGTTAAAATCATATGTCAACCATTGCAAACAATTATCAACCGTTATTTAGCATTGTTGCTTACAATTTTCATTGTGAAATAATGCTGTCGACCAACAAACTGCAAAAAAACCCATCTTTCAGGGTGCGTTGGCAACTCATGAAGTGCCACTGACACCTTTATACAAAATTCGTCATTCTATTCGTAGCCATTGAGACAAAATGGTGGTTCATTATTTGCAAGCGTTGTTCGTTTATTAGTCTAAAAATGGTGAGATGGTGCGTTATTGCTTCTGCGCCACAGAGTAGCATAGACGACTGTAATAACACCTATTGGCAAGAGTAATCCCCTGTTTAAGCTCCAGACTGAACTCATTCTTGATGGTAATCATAGAACCAAGTTTAATAAATTCACTTACAACATGTAAGGTATAGTTAGTTATCGGCTGTAATCTGCAGCAAATACAGTGTATTTTTCCCAGAAGGTAGTCTTTACATTCAAAGTAGTTTCAAAAGCAAGCAAAGAAGATACTTGTTTCCAAATCATAATTAGAGCAACTGCGAAATATGATCCACAACAGCTAACATTTAGCAGAGCCTATTAGTATTGTTATTGAAATCTTAACAAATTTATATGGCCTTTGTAATAAAATCTCCCCCAAGGCCATTGCCCTAATAAATTCAATCTGATTGTCATTGACTCGACATGTTGACCTCGAAACTTTTCTGAATAAGTTCCGTTGAGCTTAAAGTGTTCTGGCAAAAGATCGCTTTCAGATTATTCCTACATAGTTGGATACATGACGCAGGTCTCATCCTTTTTTATAGTAATTTCCCAACAAAAGATTTGATTGCATCAAACTCACTTGGTTTGAGAAGAAGTCTTGCCTTGAGCATCTCTTTTAAAAAATCCGCCACCACACCACAGAATAGTTCCGGTTTCATCCTTGCAAACATGTCTGCTTGATCGTTGCAAGGAATTTCAACATTATCTGGGAACTCAAGAAAAATATTTGGCGAAATGCGAGACATAAGCGGTGATTAGATCCAAAAGAGGTTTCGACGAACTACTCAAGCTATGTGAAGGAGACCGTTACTAGGCAACGAGTCCATACAGCGAATGATTCAATCTCATGGAGTTTTACTTTAGAAGCTAACTTGAAAACAGAAATCAGAAAATAAAGTAGAATGAGTAAGAATAATTGATAGAAATCAACAGAAATTGATGCTGTTGTCAACTGCAATGAAATGATTATTAAAACCGAACGTAAGTGGAAAAATAAGAGATCGGCCAACTGTTCCGATTAATTTTTTCTGTCACGTTTTAATTTTTTTTTTATTTAAATGGCTTGACCTTAACCCCCAAAATATTTTAGTAAGTCATGCATAATTACATTGGCTTATACACAGCTGATCCCACACAATGTGTTATCGATATTATCGATATTTAATGCTGCAGCAGAGTTTCTTAGATGATATTTAATGAACAAAAAACAAAATTTTTTGCTTTGCTGATGAAGTGCATCGATTTAATAATCGTTTCAAATACAATATTTGAGTATGAATTTTAAATTTTATTTAAACATGAACTGAATACTTAATTTTGGTAATGCTTATGGCATTCCACATTCATTTATAATCTATGGGATGAGATGTTTAATGGTAAAAGGCTCCAGACAGAGTTATGCCACAAAAAAATTATTTTTTTTTTTTTCAATTATTACCACCACCCCTGGAAATGTACGAATTTTTTAAATAAAACCCAAACTTCTTTAGATTTAATTGTTTTGTATAAAAAATTGTTTTATTTGTAAAAAAAAAAATTATTTAATTAATTAACGTAATAATCGTTAATGTTTTTTTCCTATGATTTATTAACAATGATTGTAAATGATTCACTAACAAATTAAGCTTCAATTCTACAAAATGAATGAATTGGCTGGCATCACAGTTTTCAAACCGGGTTCAACAATTTACTTCTTCTTGTAAACGTAACCACCGTTGGCAGCATATTGGGTGCCAACATCAGCACCAGCTGAAGAGAAGCCTACGGATGGACCAGAGTAGGATTGGATAGCGGGAGCAGAGTAGCTGACTGAGGGAGCAGAGTAGCCGACTGAGGGAGCACCATAGCTTACGGAAGGAGCAGAGTAGGATTCAACAGCGGGGGCAGAGTAGCTGACAGAGGCAGCTGGGGCTGAGTAGGTTTGTTGTACAGGTGGCAAGTATTCAGAGACGGGAGCAGAGTAGGTTTGTTGAACAGCTGGGGCAGAGTAAGAAACGGAAGAAGAATAAGATGGTGCAGAGTAGGAAGGAGCTGAGAAAGAGGCTTGTACAGGTGGTAAGTATGAGTTGGATGGAGCAGAGTAACTGGCACCAGAGAAGCCAGAGCCGCTAGAATAGCTGGAAAGACCGCTAGAGTAGCTGGAACCACCACTAGAGTATCTGGCACCACCAGTTGAGTAGCTAAGACCACCAGATAAGCCAGCACCACCAGAGAAACCGGCACCACCAGAGAAACCAGCACCACCAGAGAAACCAGCACCGCTGGAGTAGCTGGAGCTTGATGGTGGCAAGTAGGTTCTGGACAAGTGGCTGACATCAGCAGAGGCCACAGCCAAGAGAGCAAAAGTAGCAGCTACGAAAAGTTTCTGAAATTAATACAGAAATGATACACATTTATTAGCACTGATTGACAGATACACTTATTGATACAAGAAGAAAATAATTTTTTTTTTAATGAGTTTAGCAATATATTCTCCATTGTATTTACCATTGTTGTAGAATTGATTTTGTTTTGGTTTCTGCTTAAGATGTGATCTTAACAAAGTGAAGTTGGGAACTGATACTCATTGTCAAAATCAACGATGAATTTATACTCAAAGAAACCCAAAACTATGAGAGGCTACCCTGTCTTGAAATCAACGTAAAAAATAAAAAAAAAAACTTAAAAACGCAGTCGCAAACTTTTGTTTTCTACCTGAATAGAGTAAATTTACCAACAAAAAAAAAAAAAAACAAAAAAAACCCAAAAATACAGAAAAAATAAATTATAAAATGCTGCTGTAAAGAGGGCTGCTTAACAAGTTTTAAAGATTTACAATGTCTTTTCATAAGAAATACGAACTGATTAACAACGCTAATGCTAGTAGCTGAGGGTATAAAATAAATTAAAAAAAAACTGCAAAAAGAAAAAAATAAAGAAGAGGAAGAAAGAAGAAAAAAAGTTGACATCAAGAAATTGTTTTAACTGTGATTGTGATTGAAACAATAACAATAATTTGTGTGGCTAATAGAACAACAACAGAAGCAGCAACAATAATAAATTCACACCTCCATACTAACCATGCATCCCATCCAACCATCTATTAAAATCAATGTTAAAAATTCCCACCATTGACTGTCTAGATGCACCGGCTGACTGAATGCCATATACTTGGCTTTAATGTATTGACTTTTTGGCTAATTTGATCATTTAAAATCTTTTGATTATTAATTAATAAGTTTGCAAATGTTTTTTAAATGTTTCTAATTTATTTTGACCAAAAAAAAAAAATTCCTCTAAGTGAACTACTATTCGTATATGGTAATTGACTAGGGTCAACATGCTTTAGCTTGCTATTAGAAATTGGATTAATTTGTTTGCTTTAGTGGGTAGGCTATATTAAGCACAATAAAAAACAAAGTTGGTAATAACTTTTACATCTGCATCTAGGTTCTTGAGGTACTAGGCGAGTCCAGCCAATTAAAAAGTAAAATTCTACACCGCTTCGCCTAGTAAAGCTCGGGCAACCACTGAGTCTATATAGGTCTCAGCATTTCTTCAGTAACTTGATATGCCATTGAGGAATTTAACTCAATCCATTAGAATCCATTTTTAGTGTAATAGTTAAACTGTTGGCTTATTAGATAGACAACAGCCCAGGATTCAAACCTCAGTTCGAATAAAACGGAAGAGGAAAAATTATTTCTGTCGGCGACTTCCTCCTGAGAATGCATAAATTTACCGTAAAAAATTTCTGCATTCTATCGTTCGGAGTTGATTTTAAACTGTAAATTTTGCCACTCATGGATAAAATTATCACAGACAACATGGGTGATGTGAGAAATTAGGTTGTAATTCGTGTAATGGCCAATAAAGTAGGTTTCGGCGTAGGTCTTGTAATTATGTGTGTCTGGTTTTGGACAAGGAAAGTGCGTATGGTATCATCCTATCCTATAGAAGTTATTATGCACAAGCACCTACCACCCCTAATTGAGAGTCGTCATTTGTTTCAGTGAAAATATGCTGTGTATTCTATATTAATGACGATTGATGATGCCCTTCTTCATCCCAGAACAAATGTTGCCCAGTAAACATCAATTATAACCCGATAGCATCACATAAAATTATTTCCTAAGTGGCGACGAGAAGGACGAAAGCTATGTTCAAAAAAAGAATCTCTTCAGTCTCTATTCAGAAAGGGGAATTTCGATTTCTCTTGGAGGCAATCTGGTAAAGGTTTGCGTTTCTACAGAATGTGGTTTTATGCTACTCCAGACAGTGTCATCATTCAAGTCTCATCCAAGATACGTAACCTATTAAGATGGTATGACGCCTTTCGTAATTAAAAAGCGGCTTTGGATAAATAAAAGTTCGCTTCGAATCCTTCATTCACAAGTTCACCACAGTTCAGTGTTAACGATGCTGGAGTGACTGCTTTTGAAACGACTTACAGAATCATTTCTACAAAGCTACACCCCAGATTCATTTTTACGATCATTAAGCAAACTCTAATTAGGCTCATATTGTAGGTTGAGATAATCTTGAATATTTGGCAATACGGTAATTCTTGTATTAGCTCCAAGGACTCCAGTATAAATTTTTTCAGTACAGATAAGCTTTAGCTTTGGACTATAGGGTTGCAAGAGCCTAATGGCCAAAGCTAATACTTAGCAACATAACCTAACATAACCGAAAATAATGAATTTTTGTAAAAATAAAACGAAGCAATGCGTTTTTCAAAAATCAAATTTAACGTATCCAGTAAATGCTGCAAGTGCGCTTATGTTAAATACTGTATGAGTCTATTTCATTAATGATACAGCCTCTGAGCATGATTAATGCATAGAAGTACCTTACTTAACACGTATATAATTCGTTTGATGACTCTATTAATTTTCAACATAATCACGTTTCAAGTGATGAAGGTCAGTGTAAACAGTGCCGTTTTGTCTATGACCGATGATTCCAAAGCGTGATACATGTGTACAAAGCAATGTCTGTGGTTTCTTAGAAATATTGTTTACTCGTGTATAATTTAACATCATTTATTATTTCATTTTTTAAACTTTTAAAAATTATGTTAAAATCATAGTACAGTTGAAAGACATAAATACCAAAAGTGTTTCATTCAATAAGAATATGCTGGGTAACGCAGTAATCAATTGAAACCTTAACCTTTGCCGTTGGTGGAGTAGTTTAATTTGTTGTTGTTGTTGTTGTTGTTGTTGTTCCTTTATTTTTCTTTAAATATTTAATTAAAATTAAATGAAATACTGGCATAAATAAATATCAGACAACAGCCAGCCGGCGTATATTATTTGTGTTATTAAAATAATAATAAAAGCAACAACAACAAAAAATAATTTCAATTCTTGCACAATTTTTTGTAATATTTTTAAAATTTTTTTCTTATTGTTACCGTTAACGTTACTATTACTGTTGTTGTTGTTGTTGTTGTTGTTGTTGTTGTTGTTGTTGTTGTTGTTGTTGTTGTTGTTGTTGTTTTTATTATTGTTTTAATAATATTTTTTTTCGAAATGCTTTATCTTGTATAAATTAACCGTTATAACAGAAATCAATCCAATTTTTCGAGACCTTTTGCAGAGTACATGCAAACCCTTTCAAAATTGGTACGTCATTGTTACTTCTGATCGGAAAAAATAATCAGAAAAATAGCAACAGCAATAAAATACAGTGTGAGTGATTGTATTCATGAGACATTTGATATTAAATCAGAGCAACTACAGCTATAGCAACAGCATTAGTAAAAGCAACAGCAACCACACCATTAATAGTGTTGTTTCACGATAAATGTAATCAAAAATGCAAAATTGATTTTTAACCCAAATTTTTAATGCGTGCTAAACTAGACAACACATAATTAAATATCGTGTATAATGCACACTATTAACCCATTGTGATCCAATGGAATTAGAATTGTTAAAAAATTTGGAAGGAATTTACCTCATAAGAGCCCACTTAACGCAACAAACATAATAAATTTCACGAGAAAAGCTAAGATATTCGATACTTATGATGCTGTTTCCTGAAATGCTTCTTGCGTATGTGACTGATAAAAGTATCAGGCTTTACTGTTACTTTAGGTTAGGTTAGGTCGAAGTAGTAGCTTGAATTTAGAATGAGAAAATAATTCGTGAAAAACGAGTAATTAATATGGCTAAACATTTCGTTGCTTAATTTTGTGCATCGCAAGTATCGATATGTCTTTCTTATTCCCGTGTCTGTTTATGTTACTCACCTACTTTACTCTTTAGTCAGTATTACAACCTAGTGTTTCATACCAAATATGTTGTGTGTGTTTGTTAATTCTGTCCATAAGTCCTACATTTTGAAATCGTGAAAAAGTTTGTGAAACTTTTCATGGGTTTACTCTCAGATTTTTTAAAGGAATCTGCTGAGAGGAAGTCGTCGCCAAAGAACTATTTTTTCATCTTTCGCTATGTTCGATATGTCTAGGCTGGGATTTGATACACGGCCTCACGTCTAATAAGCCAACACACTATGTACCAGACAACGACGACTTCGTGTGCATTGGAATTGCTGACACTGGTCTGGTTTGGTTCTTTGTCTGTGATTGAGAAGAGGATGGGCAATGGTCACAGTGCAAAAAGATGTTTGAGATGGCTAGGCTGGGATTTAATACATGGCCTCACGTCTAAGAAAACGCACTACCTTCTAGACTAAAGCGACTTAAAATGTTACCAGAATTGTTATGTTATGGGAAGCGTGTATATAATATCAGTTCTTCTCTTTCCATTTCGTTATTTATATAGCCACCGTTTTATCTTCTCAGTGTCGTCATCACACGAGTATACATTTTTTCCAAGAGCTTTATAAATTATAGCTATCTCCGGCACAGGTTCTATGCGTTCATAACAAGTTTATAAAACTATCCGGCTTAGCTTATTGCTTGTTATACTCATTCATTGTTATACTCTTTGCTCTGTTTTCCGAGCTTGTTATACTCATTCATTGTTATACTCTTTGCTCTGTTTCCGAGTCTGCAAGTACAGAAAATGGCTGTTCCATCAGATCGGGGCTTTATCACTGGTGTGTCGCGATAACTACAATTAAAAGCATCTAGTATTGCTGCGGTTAACAGAATCACAATATCTTCCAGCTTTTATAGATCCCTATGAGTTTGCTCGTTCATATGCGCTGTCGATTATATCCTAAAGTTTCCATATTGGATTCCCAATTAGTGTTCATTCGGTTTCCTTCATTCGGTTTGCTTATATCCCCCAGCGAGAACTTTGTTATCTTGTGACCTGAGAAACATTTCTCGCTTAATATTCTGCAATTTTTCGTATATCTAGCACGGTCTCGGACTAGATACGGTAATATACAAAATTTTTCTTCTAATCTTAGTAACATAAGTAGGTCTGACACTATTGCAAATCGATTACTAATCGATATCTTTCCATTTCATTTCAGAAGCCGAATTACTTTCGAAAGGAGGAAAGGCGATAGTTCTTTCTTGTCTTCTGCCCGCGATATTTATGTGGGATCAGGTCCCCGGTCAAAAATCCTGTAAGACAAAGATTGGTGACCATTTATAAGTGCCTTCAGAGTCTGAATGAATGTTTGGAGGAATTGGTATTAAAAGATAGATGAAATCTCATCACGGTAAACAATTTATGAACAATTCCGTATAAATTTCATAATGATAGAGAATATTTACGAATACATTATCTAGGTGAGTGATTTTTATACAAACTTACGTCATAACTATGTCGTTTGGAATGCAGAAAATAGAATTAAAGATCGTTGACATAGTTTCAACAGTGAAAAAGTGCAGGAGGAGCAATGCTACCGTTTGAGAAAAATGGAGAAAAAACTAAATAAATACAATCAACAGAAGAAATACACAAAACAATAACGGAGACTGTATTCCCGATTGTGTGTGTGGTGTGAATAAAGGTGAGTAATAGTAGATTAAGCTATAGGCTGATCAGCCTTTTATGCAATACTGTATGGTGCGATTGAGAAAGGCGGTGTTCCCGACAAATTTAGAGTTGAAACTTTAAGAATTTTATATACTAGAGGCTTGCCCTTGAAGTAATATCAAGTGGAGGGTCTGGGGACGCACTTTATTATGTAGGTCTTGTGTAGCCATATTCGGTGCTTAAAGGGTTATATCCTAGAGTTAATATATCTTTCTTATTATGCAGGCGTTTCTATAAATACATAAAATCTTATGAATAGCAAATCATTTTAAAATCAACGCTACAAATCTCTGGTCATTTAAATTTTCGATATGCAAACCCATGGTATAAAAAAGAAAACAAGATACAATGATTCAAACCGTAAACGTAACCCTCTAAGCAATCTCTTCAAATAAATGAAATGATAACAAAGAAAAGAAAAAGAAAAATAAAACAAATTGAACGAATATTTCAAACAATCATCACATCACTGTTGATAATGAATGAATAAAAATAAATTATTTCGTACATACATACAAACAATAAAAATAATAACAAACAAATAAACAAAAACAAAAGCCGGCTCTAATAGTAATATAAATTAATTGTAAAACATAAAAGCGGTAAAGGTTTTGATCAAATGTATGCATGTAATTCCGAAAGTCTTTTTTTATTTTCATTCATATCATCTTCTGTTGAACATCTCTTTTTTTTCTTCTTCTTCAAGTCCATCTTCCATCTTCTTTTGCTTTGTTTTTATTTTCACACATTCAAACACCATTAAATCGGTCAAGTCTTTTCGGTGTCTTTTGGGTTACGAATTTAAAACACAATCACACAATCACACAATCAAACTTACAAATTTACTTTGTGAATGTTTGGCGGGTGATGTTGTGACCTTGCATTCCCTTTCTACAGCTTCTACTGCTTCATTCCCTTTCTACAGCTTCTTTGACAGTCGTAGCATGTGTTATGCGATGATGCGATCCATAATCGGCGGCAATAAAAACTCATAAAATTTTAAACAAACAACGTCTTCTGTCTTTTGTACAAACAAACCAAAATTTTTATGAATTATTATGGTAATCGCCTTAATGGGATTAAAGCATGCTTGTGCCAGTGCTTTTGAGATTTTGCCTGATGTTACAAAGTGCTGAATACTTATCAAAATTAAAAACAAAAATTGCAGATTTTAATTCAATTTTTTTAATTAAAATTTTGTTTTTTTTTCTTTGAATCTAAAATTTTATTTGTCGCTTTTGTAATTCATCATCGTTTATGAAATCATGTTGCGAAAAACCAGGACAGTCATTTTCATCATTTAACTCTTACCGCGCAACAAACACATGCCTTATGGCCTCAAAATGCATACATACATGCCTAATTGGTCATTACAACCCTTCAGTTAGAAATACGACCTACCTTCTCACACCACTTATGTTATGTGTGTTAATTTTATACATAACCGGTGGGACCTACAGTTTAAAGACGACTCCGAAAGACAGATTTTTCATCGAGTTTTATTTATTCTCAGAGTTTTTGTTTGAAATCTGGGGACTTGTCCTCCCCAGTGAAATTTTCATTGGAGAAATTTTTGTTGAAGATGTCTAACCTGGGCCTATGGCCACAACATAAAAAAGAGGTTCACAACACTTACAAACTAATATTCGGAGCTGTTTTAATGATGACATAGCAGTGATCTGTTTTTGTACATCTTAATGATTCTTAGCGTCATCCAACATTGCCTGTAACTGTTGTCATACTCAGAAAACTGATGGTATACTAGTGTCCTCTTCCTAGTACTTGATATGCGATGGCACCAGACGTGGTGTTTCTTCATGGAATCCTTTACTGCCCTACAGATTCCAGGAATGTGATTAATTCTCATTGTCACAGAATCTACACGTTGGGCTCAGGATAACCTCTCTTCTGAAGAAGTGTACTCTGAGTTTAAAGTATAAACTTTATTTTCTCTACCGAAACTGATTTAGCTCCTTCAGACATTTCAATAACATTTTCTTCTTGTCCAGTTTTTTGTTTCATCTACCTTTCGTTGGCATACACTTTCGCTTGTAAGATATCAGCAAGTTTCCCCATGAACTTTAAATATTTTATTTTGGAACCATTAACTCTTGCTGCTGTTCCAAGATCATTTCTTGATCCATCCGTATAACGCAAACCATCTCTATCTCATTAGGTCCCGAAATCTGTTTCATGACCTCTTGCTAGACTTGTCTCTCGTCTATCTAACCATAGATTCCAAAGTTTTGGTCTTCACTTCCATAAGCAGCAGACTTAAATCTATCGGAGTTATTAGTGTCGCTGTATGACGGGTTCCCATTGCCCCTGTTGTGCCAACACACGCTTTTAGATTTGTTCTATTTGCCCAGACAATTACCCTGGAGGTCACTATGGGTCTGACCATCATGGTATACACGCAGTGCATAATTTCTGGATTGGCTGCCCAAGACTTTTCTGCAAACCTTCTGCATTCATTATAGCACATCTGGCCTTTTCTTAGATGCTTTTTATTAAACACAATTTATTTTACAATGACATTCCTCGATTTTTTATCTGAATTTTCTGTGATATTCTTCTTCTTTTTCTTGTAAATGAGGTTTGAGGTTTTAATGCAACCCATAAGGAAACACCTTGGTGCAGGGTACGTACTGGGAAGGAATTTGTTCTTGTTGTCAGCGAGCAGCAACTTGAGGGCAATAGGTTTGAGGGAGACATTATTGCGAAACTCTGCTTAGATTGAGGGCAGTACAGCAGATTGTATGGTCGCAGTACTATCGCAGTTTTTCATGACAACCATATAATGACAATTCATTCTTATTTTTCTGAAGACGTGGCAGGTACAGGCATTTATATTATCTTGGGGCAGTGGTTTGTGGGCTTCTTTGCTGTCAAAGATTATTTAAACGGGATTGAAGCCTCAAAATTTTGTACACTCAGGACTTGCGATGGAAACTGTTTTCCTTCTGCAAAGTTTTAACCTAAACTGTCTAGGTTTTGAGTAGAGCACAATTACCACTACATTACGACAGTTGCAGTCAGGAGTTGTCACAGAAGACTTATAGCTTTCGATTGTTATAAAATAGCGAAAGCATAGGTTATTACAATTGGCCATTGCAACAATGGTAGTACTATTGCTAGTTTGATAAGGTAAATTAGCTTATGTTCCACTTGAAACCAAAAAACACTTAACACTTGTTGCAAATACCGTCTACACATATGTAACGATGTGATTGTGTGGTCTAGTTATAATAATTGTTTGTATGTCAAATTGCTTTTAAAACTAGTTCTGAAGTATTTCTTGCATCTGAATAATTAAAGACAATCAATCTCTCAATTAGACTCACACTTGTCTCAATGGCAGCCAGGCGATAAATTGTGTTTTTATATGTCAAAATGCATTCACATTGTATTTCATAATTTGAACAAAATCTTCTAAAAACTTTTGACAATGAAAGCCAATTAACATTAACACGTTAATGCTTAATTAATTAGCTGGGTATGTATGAGTACGAGCGATCTTATCATGTATTCGGTTGCCTAGACTGCATGTATTCATTCAAAAAACACGCCCTAAAACGATTTAATAGCTTGAAACTATTCTTAAAACATGAACACAGAAATTATCTTCTGTTATTGTTTCAAGCTGCTATTTACTGACCAGTTTATGCGACTGACTCATGATAACTTTATGGCCAATTTCTATGCAAATTTATTTTCATGCGACAAATAACGTGTAAATCATTCTAAAGTTGAGTTGAGTATTTCGTTTAAACAATGCCCCTCTTCAGAGAGGTGTGTGAGTGAATTTATTACTAAATTATGCTGTAATATTGTCAATGGCCAAATAAATTTTCGCTAGAGAATCTTTTCATAGCCAGAAATTCAAACCAGAAATGTTGTAAACCAGTATTGTTTGTAACAACATTTTTTCTTTTTTTGTATGTTCATTGTTTTTAAATTATTTTTATGTGGCTTAATTATTACATCATAATGGCATTTCATGCGTGTAGAGACGATATGCTCGTTAATGATTATTATTTTTCATTCTTTTTTGTTTTTTTTTTCGTAATTCATATTATTTGTGTCGAAGAAGTTGTCTGAATAGTACAATAAAAAACAGAAACACGATTTAGTTTTAATCGCTCCTCAGGTACAAAAGTTGTTTATCGAACAAGTACAGACAGTTGATATATTTTTATTTTATTGCTCTCGATCACACAAGACATGATCCGTGAACTTGTAGCAGTTAATCGTGTTGCCGCAATGACTTGTTTATTTTGTACACTCACGTGTTTTTCCTTAAGTGCAGTAGTGACTGTGTTATACTCACATAGTTGATGATTTGCAAACCCTTTAATCAGGTTGACAATTTTTGTTAATTTTTATCCATGAGTGACGTGACTTACAGTTTAATGTAGTCTCCGAACTACGGTTTTTTGGGAAACTTTTCATAGCAATTTTATTTACGCTCAGAGTTTTTGCTAGAAATCTGTAAAGATGAAGGCGCTGAAGAAATATTTGTTCTTTATTTCGTTTCATTAGAGATGTCTGGCACAGGGTTTGAATTTGACGAGAGGAAGTCGCCGTAAGAAATAGTTTTTCATATTTCGTCTCGTTCGAGACGTTTAGCTTGGGTGTGAATTACGGGCTTGCATCTTATATTTCAACACACTAGCAACTTGTCTTTGGTTTTGGTGGTCTAATCAATATGAATAAGCTTCAACTGGACTTATTAGCACCTAAATCATGGATTGTGTTAACTTTCAGTACCACAGAGTTTCGTAGCTTATTCTCATACATACGCCAGTGACTTAAGAAACCAGCACAAGAAATAGTCTAACGGGCTAATATCGCACTATCTTAGTGGCCAATTCCCAGTAGAGCATATAATGTTTCATGATTTTGGACATGTTTTGTGCTGTTGTTGGTGCCCAGATTATCTACTTCATTACAAACGGGGTCGCAGGCCTATAGTACTTGCTGATGATAGTCGTGGCCTGGTTATTTTCATACTCAAAGAAATATGGACCCATGACACCACCAACCCACAATTCACACTAAACAGTGAGTTTTTTGGGATGTATTGGAAGCTCTTGAGTCTCAAGTGAACAGAAATCGTTCCAAATCTGAAAATTTTGTTTGTTCATGTACCATACAGAAGTGGGCCTCTTCGCTGAGGATGAATTTCAATGAAAACTACGGTCAGTTGGCAACTACTCCAGAGTCCATTCAAAGAACGCACGTTGTTCTCAATAGTAAGTGAAACAAGCAAGTGCGCTTAGTTAATTGTAGCGCACTATGATGGCTGGAGAAATGATGACTGCACAGAGTTTTTGATTCAAACGAATATTGCAACTTAATAGCGGCCTGTAAAGAACTGGTTTTAAGTTGTGTGACCACTTTGAACGGAGCCACAATGAAAAGGGGAACAAAAACCCTTGGCAACACAATTTTCCAGTGTAAAATGGATGAGGATGACTTTAAGTTTCTGTTTCTGTTTTTGTTTTCACTGAGTGGACAATGAAAATGAAAGGAATTTCCTGTGGCAAGAAAATAAATGAAGTCAAGGTTGTGCAACAAAATCGATTTGCAATATTACATTCAAACCAAAGATGGGAGTTGTCAATTTTTAATTTTAATTTTAATTTGAATTTATTTCTACAAAAACAATTAAGAACGAATTTTAAAACTAAACTTAGTAAACGTAACCACCATTGGCAGCATATTGGGTATCAACACCCGAAGATGATGAGGACGAAGAGGATGCGAAGGAGCCAGATGAACCAAAAGATACACCAACAGATTGTTGGCCATAGTAATCGGCTTGTTGGGAAGGAGCAGAAACAGCAGCTACATGGTGCTCAACATGATGGTGAACTTCTTCGGCTTGGGGAGCAACAACTTCTGATTGTTGTTCTTGTTGCACTTCAACAGCACCGGAATAGTATTGTTGTTGTTCGGCTTCTGGTTGTTGTTGCTGGCTGGTTTCGGAGACGGTTTGCTCAAAAGACGATTGATAAACTTGTGGGGCGGGAGCAACAGGAGCTTCAGCAACGGCAGCTACAGCTTGTTGGGCATGAGCCTGGACTTGATGAGCAACATTATGGACGGTGTGTACATGTTGCGATACCAAAGGTTCAAAATGAGATTGTTCAGCTTCAGCGACAGAGTTGTCATTTACTTCTTGTACAGCAACTTGTGGAATTTCATGGCTGATGTGATCATGAGAAACATGTTGATGGGTTGACAAATGACCCAAAACGGGAGGCAAATACATGTTGTTCAAATGGGATACATCGGCGGCAACGACACCCAAAAGGGCCAAGGCTACAATGGCGAATTTCTGTAACGGAAAAAAGTATTTAAAAGAGATTAAAAGATGAATGCTGTGGAACGTCTGGCTGAAATAACTGGAGAATTCCAGGAGTTGAATGGCTTCCGGAACATAGAAAACCGAGATACAGGAGCAGGCTAAAAAGTCACAAGGAACACTATGACACAACGACAAGTTAGACAAATTTCCTACTACTAAGTTAATATACATTTCCATGATGGTTGCTGTATTTCAATCGATTTGCCCTGCTTGTCGAGCATGTATAGTCCAGCTGGCAATCCTTTTGATGGATGTTGTATGCCTTACAACCGATCAAAGCTACGATGGTGAATAACACCGATGGTAAAATACACGACTGCTGTAGTCTGATATTGTGGCGGATTTTTTAAGTTAACCGTACAGCAAAGGAAATTTAGAGATAAAGAAGAAGGATTCTACTAAAGGTCTTGGGGAAGTACGATAAATATCAACCAAGACGGCTAGTAGGGACGACTATGAATTAGTCCAGAGCGCTAGTAACTTATGCCAGCCTGATACTCATTATTTCGCTATTGGAAGAATAAGTTCACAAACATTTCTCTACAAGGAATACTTTGAAGGGCCCGTTGATGACCACCGACTGAATGGATTTGATTGATGAAAATTTGTAACAACATCAGTTGCCATCATTTCTAACGCTTTTACAAAATTTCAAATATTTTAAACATTAGTTATCGATTATTGAATATTTTCTTACCATTTTGTGTAGAAAAAATTGGTTCTAAACTTGCGTCTTAATTCGAAGGCTTTGAATCCCGAACTGATATTCTAAATGGCTTTTGTTAAAACTATTTATACACACGCGAATGTCGTATAAAATGCTCATAAACAATATTATTTTTTTTATTATAAGAGTAGTGTGTGGACGTTTTGTAAACGTAAAAATCAAATAAAAATTAGATAAACAAACAAAATAATTTTAAAAATATTCAGAAATTAAAAAATATCACACAACGTTTTATTTTTTTTTTTATTTTTATTTAATTAAGAATCTTCTTTCTTTCTCTTTTTTTTTGCTTTTATTTTGTTTTTTTTTTCCTTTCGATTAGTTTTTTTAGATTAGTTTCGTACGCATACACCTTCTAGAACTCCCTTTCAAAAAATTAAAGTTTTGCTTCGATGAAGATGGCGATAAGGCTGATGACTTAACATTTTAGTTTGAAAGCCTAAAGCCAATCACTAATAAAAATAAAAATAAAACATAAAACATAAAATTAATAAATCCAAACAAAATAAACTTAAAAAAACCTGTTATATTATGGGAAAAACAGAATAAAAATCTTATGAATTCCCATATAAAAACTAACATATTATTCACGTCTATGAAACCAATCGATGAACTTTCAAAAGAATGTAAATTTTTGTGCGACAAGACACTATCAATTCTTCTTCTGTTAATTTTTTTTTGTTAATTTGGTAGTCAATTAATAAATGTTTAGTAATTAAAAAATTAGATTTTTATTTGGTTTAAAATATTTAAATTTCTTCATGTTATTTTGTATTATTTTTAGTCTTTTTCTATTTTTATTTCGTTTTTTCTTCTAGTAGAATATCGTAAATCATATTCGAAGACAGAATAAAACCGGGCGCTATATTAACATGTTCATTAATTATATACGTTTGCCTTAAATTTACTTGATGTTATTGATGGGCTAGATGAAAGGTATTAGTACAGTAGGGCTATTAACATTTTCGAAAACTTTTCGTTTTATTGTTCTCGTCATTAATTCATCATTACAACCCTTCAGTCGGAATAACAAACCAACCTCTGTGTTAGTTTTATACTAAGTGGCGAGACCTTCAGTTTAAAGTCGACTCTGAACTTCAGGTTTCTAGAAACATTGTCATTATGTCACTCCTTCAGCAACTGTAAGTCCATGCAGCTATCATTATTTCATTCATTAATGGATGTGAAGATTTTTTGAACACGAAAAACGGCCTTCGACCCCATATTCTTCTGTTTCTCTGCAGTGACAATATAGTGTTGGAGGAAGCACATTTGTGGAAATCACCTCAATTACGACTTAAAAATAAGGCACGCTTTCAAACCTCCAAATCTAAAATGCATTATGATTGTGAGACCTGAAGCCAACGTCATACATTCACAGCAAATATTTATCAATCGCGGTTTGTGAAAAATATTTTAAATCTTTTAGGCAAAAGTATCGAGTCTTTTATTAAGCACCGCTTATCTTTTAATTTTAAGAACCTTTTTATGCCATTGCGTGTTAAATATGATATCATTCAAGTATCCACCACGGCTTCTCTGGATGCAGCGCTTCCCAAATATCAAATTGTCCAATAACTTTGTTGCATAAATCAGGTTGAATTTGGCCCTTGGCATGGGTTATGTTAGCTTTCAGAATCTTTGTGCTTTAGAGCTTATTCGCATTCACCTGCGAATTAAGAAGATTCCACAATAAAAAATGTAACGAGATTAAATCGCACGATATCGGTGATCAAGTTACATCCTCTCTAAGTGAGATAACCATGTCTTTATATTGATCGTGGCGTGGGATGTGTCTCACGTAGCTAAATGTTTTGAATGCCTATTATTCAATTCAGCCTTTACTCTAGCATATTCACACGATAACAATTAAATTGAGTAGTATGAACTGTGAACAGCCCTCATATTAATGTTGTCCAGATTTGTTTACATTTGCAAAAGCGGAAGTAATTGCCGTAAAGTAAAATTAATCGATTGGCGCATTAATGTTTACAACAAAACAAGGGTTAAATAATTTAATTTACCCATGGGACTAAGGGTGTCAATTAAATTTCGATGCCACAAGAACTAAATCCTCAAAAAAAATGTTCATTACCTTACACTTTTAAGTTGTAAGAGTGCTTAAGACATTTTTATTACAGGGGCGAACTGTAGCTTAGGTTGCGAAAAACCGATTTAAGGACATTGATTAAGGACTTTGACCTTTGATTGGGCCTTAATCAGCAACAAGTTCGGATTCTTGATCTAGTTCTCTATTTTCTGTTCCATCATATCAACATTTAGAAATTTTTGAATTCAATGACAGTACTTAAGAAGCTGTGTTCAATCATGTTAAGCCGCTCAGTACTTGCACTTGCTTGTGTATTAATTTTCATAAACTCACGACAGTAGCGGTGTATTTATGCTGAAATAGTGACTCCAGTGATCGAGTAATGTACCACCACATAAGTTCTCAAAACCAGTTGATAAAATTTACATAGCAAAGTCGTTATCTCAATCCTATCTAACATTTGTGGTAATTATTGATGAGGCGATAGGGATAATATAATTTAGCACTTACTAAGGCCAAGGGAGATTATTATCGCGTAGGGATGGAATAGGAAAATATTTCAAATGAATTTAATGAGAACTTTGTGCGAACTAAACACACTCAAATGACACTCATTAAACATTAAAAACAAGGAATTACGGATTCCATCATTTGATCAACTTCATTCGAATGTTTATTAATTATAATCATAACATTGAAAATTAATTTTATCACCGTTTTGTTTTAAAAGCATTAAAATCATCTCTAGATTGAATATCTTTTATCATAAAAAATTTTTTATTTACATCGTCTGATTGTTAACAAGCCACCATTAAATTAAATTTTATAATCGAAATATTTTTTAAAGTGCAATAGAAAATAATAAAAATTATTTAAATTATACACACACATAAACTTAATTAATGTTAATATGCTGCTTGCCACTTGATGTAATGATTTCATTACCACAACTTCTTAAACGTCTTTATACGTGCCCAACACGGTTGTCTTAAACAAGTTTAAAATTATCTAAACGCCTGAACTTTATTTCTTTAATTTGTCTTAGAAAAAGACAGAATCAGCGTTTATTAATTAAAAAGGAAAAATAGTTGACCCTCTCCATTTATTTTTATATTCTTTAAATTGATTTAATGGATCAAATACTAGGTTATTTTTAATCCAAGGTTCTAATTCATTATCATACAGATTTAATGAATTTGATTGTGGGTTGTAATGTATTTCAGTTGGCACTACTACTGTTTTATTTGACAATCGCTTTGACAGGTGTCAGTTATTTGATTTCGATGTTTTATCGATGTTGGTCAATAGAAAAAACATCGAACTGCCCGCCACTCATCCATCGAGCGTTAAGTAAAAATGTCATCTAGAAAATATCGTTCCTATTAAGACAACTTCATTGATATTCAAAAGATGTGTCGCTGGAAGCGCAACTGCATCTAGCCTAGCAATTGTTTTATATATGAACCTAGGCCTTAACCTTGAACTGTACGTTTTAAAATACTATTCCGTGTTTCATTATGTTTTTCAAAACC
>QOCX01000153.1:37102-86487 GCA_005959815.1 Sarcophaga bullata
AAAAAAAAAAAAAAAAAAAAAAAAAAAAAAAAAAAAAAAAAAAAAATCAACGTGATCTTCATCACTTGAAAAAAATCTTTTAAAGTCTACACTTAACGCGTGTTGAAAGACTGTGACTGCTGGCGTGCAAACACTTGTGGCTGAAATGTTTACTTTAAAAAGGCCAGTTAGCAGCATTTGATCTGCGTTAAGAAAAAAAAAACTCAAGAAAAAACAACAGCAACAAAATTGCTTTAAACAAATAAAACTTTATTTGTTTACAAGAAATAAAAACAAAAAACAATAAAAAAAAAATTAATTTTTTCTGCGTTAACTGAAATGCTGTAGATAACCACAACTTAATACAGGGGCAGTGATCGTTTAAGTATCGTATTTTAAAATGAATTTCAAAGTATTTGTATTAAAATGTTGTAATAATCTTCAAATGATAACATTTATTAAGTAATTAAATCCTTATTTGCAAATTTATTTCGAAATTAAAAATAATTTTTAAGATTTAAAGAGTTCAAGAGTTTCATTACGGAAGACCTAACAAGAAACTCGACCAACTCCTGCAATGATAATATCAGCAAGTCTTGTTTACCCAGCTTAAGTGCATGCAGTAAATTGTTGCTTATAAGTCCCAGTGCTCCAAAGTTATTTAGTAAGTGATTTATCGTCACCTCTTCCACACAGCATTATCTGCATGTTCTATTGTTCTATTGTTTAATATGTCCACCTTGATCAGGAGATCTGTAAGTGTTCTAACACTTTTTATGCCTAATATTCTACCATGCTTCACTAATATCGAAGCTGAGAAATTATTTTGAATGGTAGAGGTCGATGCAATCACTTCAATAGTTCACCACAACTTTTCTTCACAATTATCTCATCTCATGTAAGCCATTTCATTATGTTCGTGGCAATGTAAGCATTACTCTTTTCAACGCCATCTCCAAAGCATTATTGAAGTAGCCTATTGTGACACTTCAATAATGCTTTGGACATAAATGTGCATTTCTAAAAGCCGTTAACACAGATTAAACCTTAAGTATAGATTTAGCCTTGAGGACAGAGTCGTTAGAATTTCACAGTTTCAAGCGTTGCAAAAAGTTCCGCTTAAATTTAATCTTCAGCCAAATTTCCTAAATTCATATGACAAGGATGGCGGCAAGTCCCACCAACCACAGCAAACAATGCCACTGTCAGAGTGCTTTGCTAGCTGTTGATCTGTCTCTGACTGCTGTTCATAACAAATTTGACAATTCTGTCTATTAACGAACCCTTTGATACAAAATTCAAATTGGTTGCCGAAGATAATTTCGCTATGGAAACGCGATTAATGAATTTGTTCTTTGCAAAATGCAAATAAGCATTGTATTAAGCAATAATTAATAAACAATCCCCACTTGAATATCTGTTAAGATAAATATTTGAAATTTTTCTTTTAAAATCTTTAGCCACGTGCAATTCTATTTGTTAAGCAAGTGAATGGATTTGCCTTTAAACCTTTAAATTGCATGTACTGACTTCCGTGTTATTCTGTTTACTTGGTCTTGCTGTTTAATTTTGGCTAAAACAGCACTTACTATTGACTTAAGTTGCTGTTGACAAAAATTATTTCTTAAATATTCAAACATTGTGCAAAAATCTGACAACCATTTATCACAAAACAGCAAAATTATTGTGAATACCTTCGGGGCAAATCAATTTGAAAATAAACTTCACAAATGCTAATGATTGTGGATTGTACTTGCTTGTTGTTCTCTTTAAAGGTAAAAATTATTTAAAAAACCGTGAATTATTTGCATTGAAGGAGATTTTTAAAAAAATATTCCCGAGAAAATGGAAGCAGATTAAATGTACTTCAGTGAATATTGGATTTGCGTCTGGAGGCTTATGTACCAGAGGTGTAATGGTATAGAGGAATATAGATCTTTATGCGTGTTTGTAGAGCATCAAAGGTTTGATTTGTTTTTCTCGTATGTTACTTACGGCGTGATATATGATGTTCTCTGAGACCAAAACAGAACTTAGATTCAGCAGAGATGTACTTTTCATTCATGCATGTCTGATTCGTATTGCATTGTTTGACTTGCAACGTTTTCTACTCACAGTCCATCAGCGTTCCCTCCAAATTTCGTCACCACAAGAAATCGAGCGTGAGCAAATACAGTACCCTCGTTGTGGATTATGATTTGAAATACGAAATCATAATAATGTTGCAACGAATTCAGGAGTTTTGGCTGAGCACTGTAAAACTGCTGGAATCCTTTGCAATCTGTCCTCAAGGCTTAAACTAATCTTAAGGCTTAATTTGTCCTCAAGGCAGAATCTGTCCACAAGGTTCAGTCTGTCCTTAAAGCTCAATCTGTCCTAATGGCTTTTAGAATTATGCAAGTGCGCCCAAAGCATTATTAAAGTAACACAATGGGCCACAGGATACCATTTCCACGAAGATAATGTGTGATGGCATATATGTATCTGTGCTAAAAGAGGACTTTCAATGGAGTTACTTCATAACCTAAAAGAAATCTGTCATTCGAAATGATATCTCAGCTTCGACAATAGTAGAGAGAGTATAATATTAAGCATACGAAGCAAGAAGCCACTTAAGAATTATCAGTACAGGATAGATATATTAGACAATCAATTGTACATGCAGATTATCCTGTGAGGAAGAAGTGACGACAAAGCACGTATAAGAAATAGGCTAGGTAAACATTTAAGCATTAAAGCTTGGCAAAGAAGACTTGCTGGTAATAACATGGCAGTAGGTGGTCTGGTTCGTTGTCATCCTATGTCTGTGATTGATAGGAGCATTTTCGATTGTGTATCGTGCTTGACAGTGTCTTCATACACGCCGGTTAAATAGGACTGTTCTACACGCTGTTAAGCTGGGTAAACAATACTTGCTGACATTACTATTACAGAAGCTGGTCTGGTTTCCTGTCTTCCTTTGTCTGTGTTTGATAAGAGGATACATAATCGTGCATTATGCTTGACAGTGTCTTCATATGCGCTAAATAGGACTTGCGAAGACAATTCTGGTTTGGTTCTTTGTCTGTGATTGTGAAAATGATGTTGCTTAATGGTGTTTTTATATACGCTGAGTAAATAGGACTTAATGACACTGTTCTGGTTTGATTATTGTGTTTGTAACCGGGGAGAGGTATGTACAATCAATCAATATTTTTCACAGTGCAATAGGATGTCTTTCCCTGATTTTATCTTCATTGCATTACATTACAAATTAATCAATAATAAAGGTGCGCAGTCTAAATGATATACAAACTAGTTTCACTTTGTTCACCGACATTTTTCATTGTCTATGAAAACTAGCAGCATTATTCGCCATCGAATGAATAATTCTCACAATGTTATTATTAGTACGCGCTGCTTAGGATACTGCCTTAACAGCTTAAGTGTTATCCACATAAGGGTTATAATCCACGTGCTATGAACATATAACATCTCAGCAACTGACTACTGGATTTACATTGAAAACAACTTCCACAAAAATTGTCAGAATTTATTCAGTTCCGCTATGTTATCGCCACTAAATGAGTGATCATTTGAATTTTTAATATTCATTAGAGATACCTTAAGAGGTTACGTAAATTATAAAATCAAATACATATGCTTGGCATGGCCTCATAAATATTATTTTAATTTCTGTATTGGAAATTGAAATTTTAAATATTGAAACAAAAGAAAAAAAGTGGAATATGTTTTTTGTGTTTTATTAATGACAAGAAGGAGAAAAACATTTCAAAACAAGTTTCATTTGCCTGTATTTGGTCAAAACAACTCATTTCTTATTTAATTTTAATCTTAATCGTTATCTCAATCGTATTCTTAAATTGATGTCTTACAAACTGATTTACAAAATGTTTTACAAATGTTTTTCAATACATGTGCGTGTGTATATGTCGAAAAATTAAAAAAAAATTTTTTAGATTTTTTTCTGAGTGTAAAATCGATCCAAACTTTTCTGCCAATACCAGGAGAACAGAATACAACAGAAAGTGTATTCTCGTGTAACAATTTTACTTTACAGGCTAATATCTCGGAAACTATAAGAGATAATGACGTGGAGGTTTCACTATACGATAGGAAAAACATCAGCTTTTCGCACCCCTAAATGCCACGCCTACTAAGAGAAGTATTGAATTTTTTACATAAAATGCCTTACATTTGAGGAAATTTTTTTTAAAAGATGTTCTCCAGTGAAATGTAACTCCATTTGAATAACTTAAACAAAATTATAAAAAATAATGTAGCGCCCCCAAATGCCACGCGTACTAAGACAAATGTTGAATTTTTTCCATAAAATACCTTAAATTTGTGGAAATTTTTAATATTTTTCTTCTGACTCATCATATTTACTGCTGCAATCTTGATATCCTACAGATTATTCTGTAATTAATAAAAAAAATTGCAATTGTCTTAGAAACAGTATCGGCATTGAGGCAACCTACCAACTATTCACTCAAGTATTGAAAGATAGGTTAGAGTAGGAGTTAGTTAGGGGTCAACAATAATTGAAACCAATTATACTGGCAGTACATGAATGAGTGGGACGCTGTAGAGAACTTTATTAAGACTAGGTAAACATTTAAGCATTAAAGCTTGGCAAAGAAGACTTGCTGGCAATAACATTGCAGTAGGTGGTCTGGTTCCTTGTCATCCTATGTCTGCGATTGTGTATCGTGCTTGACAGTGTCTTCATATATCAGAGGAGGTGTCAGAGCTATGCTCTTGTCATAAAAACCTCTCCAATATAAAGATTGCTGACTCGCATTGGTTTTGCTTATTTGATGCCCGTGTTGAACTTTGATTATGGTATCACGAAGAGCCTTAATGACAGCGTATTCTATACCCTTCTTTCATTTTACCGGCTTGCATTAGATATTGTTGACAGTATTCATGAGATTGAAAACCTTAAAAAATTTAAACTTTAAATTTGAATTTCCATATCCTATGTATTTCTCTCATACGTAGATAATGATGTGTTATTTTAATATTTTTTTTTATTATAAATTTAAACGCATCTACGTTTGAAGTGCGTCAAAATGATGGAGGCAACGAATGCATGAATATTTATAAGGCAGCTATAGTGACGATTGAAATTTTGTTAAAAAAAAACATGCAAGATTTCACAAAAAAAATCTCACACGCAAATGTATTTTAAACCAAATACAAATTGAGGTTTTGTAAAACGTGGTAAAATGTTTGCAAAAAAAGAAAAAAAAATTAAATTTATTTTTAAAATCAAAATGAAGCCACAAAATGAAAAAATATTTGCATTTTCAATAAATATTACTTGTATGTGACGAGAAAAAAAAATTGATATTTTTATGACTTTCTGACACACATTTCTTTAAGATTTTGATGGGTTTTCTTAAATTTGAATGTCAAACACAATGTGTAAACTAACGAAAGAGAAAGGAACTGATAATTTGATGATTATCAGGTGCTTGCATAATACTTTGGAATAACTAAACGGTGTTTAGTCTTATTTGGAATCTGCTCTGTATTAATCGATTAATCACAGGCTTACAATCTTTTTCTTGTTGTTATCGGTAGACGAATACCAAAAAATTTTTTGAAGATCAGTTGTCAATCCAGAAAGAAAGTAAAATAAAAGTAAATAGAAAATTTTTTCAAAAAAATTTGGAATAAAAAAGGTCGCTTCTGGGTCGCTCCTGGGTGTCAACCCATCAGACGGTCTTTAAAAAAATTCCTGTAAATAATAGAGTCTAGAGAAATTCCTAAACATGAATTGGCTTTCGTACTCAACAACAAATTTCACAAAGCAATACTCAGAGAATTTTTCCACCTTCATGCGTACAACGTCCAGCTTACTAAGAAGCTTAAACGATGGAAATCGTCAGCAATTCGTTTAATGGGTTTAGTGGAGCAGAGTAAAATTAATGCCAATTTTTTTTGTAAAAGATGCTCGCCAGTGAAACGTAACTCCATCTGAATAACTTCTACAAAATTTTCGAATTTGAGACTCAAAAAATCCTTATATTTATCCACGGGAAACAAAGCAAGCAACTATATGTTGGTCAGGCGGCGTGATTAGGCTTTAGTTTTTGAAGACGAATGTGCAATTACAGTGAGTGTGATTGGCATTCATAAGTGGACAATATATTGCATTAACGTGATGCCGCCATCTGCTTCATTGTGCCTGCTAAAATCGCTTAATTGCAGCAAAGATTTCGAAACAAATTATCTTAAGATTTTTGATGTTATGTTAACTGGCCATTAAATCATGCGTCATGCTTTGGCGTCTTGTGAATTCTTAGGCTTATGCAAATAAAATCACTTTCTGAGTTAATATCCGAGATTCAATGCGTTATCGGTGAAATAAAGTAATACCTCTGTCAAATGCTATTGAAATTTCTTTGAAAAAGATTAATTTAATCGCGTGAGTTCTACAGCATTTCGTTCAGTTTGATTATAAGTGGTTTAGTGGGCAAGTAATTCTTACAGGTATTGATTGCATTCGCATTAATTTTATTTTTCTCGATTTAAAACTATCAAAAAACCAAGAAAAGTTTGCTATTTAACGTGGAATCTTAAAGAAAATACCGAAATGTTAGTTACTCGTCTCAGTTTTGGTTAAATGTCTGTCAATAACTTTTTGCAGTTACATTCACTAAAGTTGACTGTTTGCTGCTTAGCGATCAACAAACTAGTGTTTTCGAGCCATATTGCAATAACAATTTGGTGGAAAGTTTTTCTCTTTGTTATTTTCTACTTTTAAAGCCTTATTTACTTACATTAACACAGTGTTACAAAATATGTTGTTTAGTAGTGATAAGAAATTTAAAATCTTTTGTAGATTTCCTTCAAGAATTATATGAATATCATAGAAGTGCGTCAGAGATCATAAATTATTCATCAAATATAAATAAATTTGTTTGTTATTATTATTGATTAACATATAAATATTATGCCCTACTTCTGGTTGAGTTTTAAATACGCTATAAAGATCAAATGACAATACGACTAACAAGAATCATATCGCATCAATACTTCGCATTTGATTTGGTTTTCTTTTGATGTTCATTTCGTAATTAAAAATGAATAAAATATAGGGACTACCGTTAGGTCCAGTTAGTTGCCATTTATTCATTCTGTTTTGCCAAATCACCATCAGGGCTATAAACAACGACGTGTGTTTGCTCAGCGATCAGTCCCAATTCCGGATACGAGCTCACAAACAAAATTGTCGAATTTTTGACGATATCAATCCGCATTTGACCTACGAGCTTATAATGGATTCCAATAAATTCACTGTGGATGTAGGGATGGCAACATCGTTGATCCATAACTCTTTAAGGATGACGTTAGCCCCAACCATTACTGACACTGGCGATAACTAATTCCTTTTAATTTGATAATCATGTTCTGGCCACCATCGCATATGCATTAAACACGATGGATTCACGAGCGATACTGTACATACCACATTAATCGACTTGATTACGAGATCTGGCCGGAGACTTAATTATGGTATTAGGGGAGTCAGAAGCCCCTGGAACCTTGGTTCCAGCCTGGCTGTTAGTGCGGCCCCTTTTGAGAGCATCGTAGTGGCTGTGGTTTGGACCCAAATCGCGGAATGAGTCTGGTTAGTAGGCTCGGTGTGGAGTTTCATTCTAAACCGCTAGCCGTGACCCAAGGATCGGAAGGAGTTTTAGATAGGTTCCGCTCCTAACCAAAGGGGGAAGTCATGTCCAAATACATGGCTTCGAATTGGTACTCAGGTCTAGCAGTCTGTTACATCTGGAGGCGTTGGTAGACGTATTTTATTTCACCCTGTTCGAAGAGTACCGTGTGATTAGGTCCACGCGGACAGGTACCCACGTAAAACCAATCCACATTGGAAATTCTGCTCGAGCCATCGGTCAAACTCAGCCTGATTTAAAGGTCAGAGTCATTGGTAAAATTGGTAATTTAGGATGCTATCCACCCAGAGAAGTCATGGCAGACATTCGAACGTTGTTAGATTCCACATATGATTGATGAGACCATAACGCACAATTCCGGTGTATAAACTGTAAATTTTTGCTACATGCGGCACAGGAAGTTAGAGTGCCCTTCTTCTAAGATTATAACGCCCTGGACCGATAGTTGGATAAGGATAGTGATAACGTTGAATTACTAAAGCACAGCCGTTTACCAATAGACAGACACGGCTTTCCATAGCACGCCTTAAAGATATAATGTATCATAGTGTAGTTTTCTTCTAAATGGCAAAGGAAATGCTGCGCACTACTGCACATTATATTTAGAATGCAGCCTCTGCTAATGTCATATTAAATATCAATAAAGTTTATTGAACTGTATGTTGAGTGTTATTTAGCTTCAATCCATAAGTCAACTTATGTTCATCATTGATCCCGGAGTTCAGATTATAATTTCGTTTCTAAATTCTATAAGTTTTGACATCATCATCGTCTGCTTTTAATTGAGACAATGTTCTCATCTTTTTGAAACAGGTTTTAGTTTTTATCTCCCCTTGATTGTTTGTTTGTTTTTTTATGATTTTATTTGTTTTATTTGAGGGAATACCTGGATTTTATTATTATTAGCGAAGCAGATTTCGTCAATAAAATCATATTTCAATATGATATTAATAATAACAATAAAAAAAAAATAGAAATTTTTTATTGAAATGTTTATTAACAATAACTTAATAACTTTTCGAAACAATGAATTGCCTTTCATAACGTTAAGTAAGCTTTTGACTTTTGAATGCTTGAAATAATAAATTTCTACCAATTTGAGATTAACGAATGCATGTGTCATCGAAAAAGTGTCAATTTTTTCGTTAATTTAAGGCATTCTACGTAACAATTTAGTAGACGTGGCACTTATTTATTGCTGAAAAGCTAATGTTTTTTCCTGAATGTCACTATTCACTGAATGTCATTATTTCTTATAGTTTCCGAGATATTTTACGGCGATATTGTTTCCAAAACAATATGATCTTTTTTTATTTCCAGGATAATTTACAGGATATCCAAATCGTTATGGTAAATGTGATGTAAAATTGCATTTACTATGCCAAAGCACTACGTAGTCAGATGAAAAATATTAAAAATTCTCGCAAAAATAAGAGATTATATGTAAAAAAATTCAATATTTGACTTAGTGGGCGTGGTATTTTGGGGGCGTAGCATTATATTAAACAGCTGATATTTTTTCCTGTCGTACTGTGAAAACTGAATGTCATTATCTCTTATAGTTTCCGAGATATGAGACGGCGATATTGTTTCCAAAACAATATGATTTTTTTTCTTTATTTCCAGGATAATTTACAAGATATCCAGATCGTTGTGGTAAATGTGTTGTAAAACTGCATTTACTATGCCAAAGTACTACGTAGTCAGACGAAAAATATTAAAAATTCTCTCCAAAATAAGCGATCATATGTAAAAAATTCAAAATTAAAAAATATTTGACTTAGTAGGCGTGGTATTTTGGGGGCGTGGCATTATATTGAACGGCTGATATTTTTTCCTATTGTATGATGAAAACTAAAATGTCATTATCTCTTATAGTTTCCGAGATATTCGCAAAATTGTAAAATAGTTGTAACCGAATACACTTTCTGTTGTATTCTGTTGGCCTGATATCAACAGAAAATTTTTGAACGATTTTAAAGGCAAGAAATTCAGCATAATTTTATCAAATTTTTCAACATACACGACGTACATCTAAGAATTTCTTCAATCTTGCTACACACATGGTAGCAGGAAACATAGTTGCTTATGTCAGTCATATAAATTTGAAAGAGCAAAAGATTGAACAAAAAAAGTTAAGAAATGGCAAAACATACTTTGAGAGGGTTGTAGCAGGAACTTGGTCCACCCATCTTATTTATTTATTAATAGGGAAGAGGTAATTCTATTCCCCCTCTAAAATATCTATGACTATAGGTATCTGAAATGATCTCTGAACGGTGTAATTGATTGATAGATGGATACGCGCGCGGGTGATGAAAAATGCTAGGAGAACACAAATTCAAAAAGGGGTTTGGCTTCTCATTGGTAGAAGCAAGACTTGAAAGAGCTTCAAAAGAAATCATGTCGACTCTTCAATGCTGTACGGAAATTCCGAAATATGGAGGACCACACTAAAGAGGATATTGATGACTGCAGTCTGTTAGTATGAGAGCTTCATGGACGAAGAGGAAAACCCTGGAGCTTCTTATGGTCATACACTTTCCATTGTATCAGGACGCAAGGGGCGCAAGTATTTAATCCGGGAAGGAGACCGCCACAGGACTACACAGCACAATCATCATTCATAAAGAGACCATTTAATGGGAAACTGTAGGTTTTAATAGTTTAAGCTTCTGGCACAAAATGAAACGTGTATATCCAAGCCTTCTATCCTTTGCTAGTCGCTCTGATTTGCTGATTTCATTGCCATTTTAACCATGTTTGCAGTTTGAGTGCGTAAAATATTTGAAAATCAAATATTTTCTACCAATACCAGGCCAACAGAACACTACAGGAAGTGTATTCTTGTGTAACAATTTACATTTTTGCGAATATTTCGACAACTAATGGTGATAATGACATTCAGTTTTCACCATACGACAGGAAAAAATATCAGCTTTTCAACAATAAATAAATCCAGCACCAAATGCCACGCCTACATTTGCTTATTTATTTATTTTTCATTAGACTATGTTGTGTTTGGCATAGTAAAGGCAGTTTTACTTCACATTTATCATCGCGATCTCGCAATCCTGCAAATTATCATGCAATTTATAAAAAAAATTTCAATTTTTTTAGAAACCGTAGCGCCGCAAATACAACGCCTGCTAAGTTAAATACTGAATTGTTATATAAGGTGGTGTTTAATATTTTTTTTAATTTTTTTCTGTGCCTACCAAAAGGATAGTGGCCCATGACAGTGGCACATTAAAGTTAGTAGTGCAAAATAAAATAGAAAAAGTTTTAACGTCTCGTTTTTAACGAGAAAAATGATGATCTACACGATCATGGGTAATGACATGCTATTGTAATGTAAAAAAAAAATTTTTGTGACACCTTAGATCTACTGTCCGACATATAGTAGCTTGCTTTCTCAGCAGAGGAGGGATTGTCCATTATCGGTTACGGTTAAGCGACATATAATACAATACAATACAATACAATCGAAGAGTTCAAATACACAATATATTGCTGACTGAGCGGTAGAAAAGGTCGGCAATAATTCAAGTCAATTCATTCCTTTTGGGCTAGCTTCAGTTTCTATGTGCCTTCCCTACGTCTCGAAAGCTCTTCTCAGTCTGATGCTGGCTTGATGCATTTCATGCTGAACTATTCATGTGTTATTTTTCGTAATTGGACACGGATAAAATGCATTCTGGTCAGTCTTACTAATGTTGAATTAAGTAAACCTGAAGGAAAATGTTCAAATTTTATTGTGTATCTATTATTTCATCCATCACTGTTTACATTACATATTTAGTAAATATTTTATTGCATGAGTATCATTATAAAATAATAGAACTATAATGATATAATTGAAGCAACATTAAAAAAAAAAAAAGAGATTTACAACTGGAGATGCCGGGGATTGAACCCGGGGCCTCTCACATGCAAAGCGAGCGCTCTACCACTGAGCTACATCCCCAATTAACGTTATGTTGTCAAATGAATTATTTTTCATTCATTCATTCATTCATTCATTCATTTTTTTCATAACAATAACAAATAAAATTAAAAAAATACGATCAAAATAATTTGGACTTAAAACAGCAACAACATAACAACAACTTAAATGTTGTTAAATTAACAAAATTTCGTTTAAAATTTCGTAAAGAACTTCGTTGTAGATAACAACGTATGTAAGTGTTTTAGATTGCTTTTCTCGTTTTGTTTTTGTCAATTAAAAATCATTTTTTAAATTTTTTTTTGTGTATAGCAACACTCATCGAAAATTCATTCAGTTTTTTGCTTCATGGTCATGCCATCATCAGTAATTTCCGTACTTTAATATGCTTTTCACATGCCCCAAAGCAGTTTTAGTTCCTGGCTTTCCCCTTTTTGAATATAAAAGATAAATGGGGAATAAGAAGTTTAATACCTTCTGCCTTATATATAGGTACAGTGAATGCCATTAGAAATCGTACAATTCACAATATTTTCCTTTTAATTTCAAAAGATGCAAGAGAAAGTGGTATTGGAAATAAAGCAGAGCCTCCCTCTACCCAGATGTTAAGTGTGTCCATATATTCATAACCGTTTGAATGTTCCACCTCTTAACTGAAAAGATATCTACCATGCGACCCCTCAATTCTTAAAAGATAGACACGAGTTTAGGCTGAAAGTCGTAGAAACTAGTAGGTATATCAGCTTGTGGGCAAGGTATAGATTTCACGCTGCTAATGAGTTCAAAACTTTTCTGTAGAGTAGAATGTAAGAATAGTTAGGAAGGGTGTAGTCGGCAAAAAAAAGTTAAAACGAGGAAGTCGGGTAGACTCCAGAATATTTCTGTCATTGTGCGGCATTTGGAAACCTAAGGCAAAGGAGTGTTGGGCACGCGATATATATTAATAGAACTTGTTTAACCAAAAATGACTCCACATTTTCAAATAATTCTCAAGATGAATGAGAAATATGTGCCCGAATTTATAAATAAATACCGGAAAAGCTTCAATTGGTATTATATAACGATCTAATAGGACCCAAGAAAACAATGCTTCAAGTCGGTTATTAATTTAACTTAATTTTACTGAAAGGGCAGGACTGCTCTTCTAGTTGATACCTTGATTTTGTGTGTAAATTACCAGGTAAGTAGAGGGGCAATTAAACAAATCACGTTTCAAAACTGACAAATATTCAGGAATCCATGGAAGCTATAAGTTGCTTCCCCTTTCTCTCTATTCTCTAGATTTCAACACAAATGATAGGAGAGAAGAAAAGTGGAAGAAAATGTTGGCAGTCTTCGGAACTTGAAAAAATTTAGTAAGAAAGGGAGTGAGTCAACCCTAGACGGATGCTTTGAATAATTATTACCAGAATAACGTTATAAACGTACCTATATTAAGGGGGTCTTTCACATACATACACACACAATCGATCATTACAACCTAGCTCCTCACACCACTTATGTTGTGTGTGTTGTTTTTATACATGAATGGCTGGACCTACAGTTTAAAGTCGACTCCGAACGACAGAATTTTGAGAAATTTTTTCATGGTAATTTTATTTGCTCTCAGAGTTTTTGCCAGAAATCTACTGAGAGGCACTCGCACTGCAATGATCCGAAGTTCTTACAAAATTCTAACGTAAAAGTTCTTCTAATTTTTTCAAATTTGTCCCATAACCACGTAAATCGGGTCGATTCCTGGTCCGTTGACCAGTTCATTTAGTTTGTACGATTTTTAACGACCTTCACTGTATATGTTCAAAGACAACAAAAAAAATTTTTTTTTTTGATTTCTTGATGAGCAGGAATGAAAGTTGAATGAATTGTTATCGTCTTCATATGAATGATTTTAATGTGTCGCCTTCTATTCTTGTTTTCTTTCTTTACATTTCGTATTGTTTTTCTTTTTCGTTTTTTTTTTTTGGAGATTTTCTTCTGGGCTGCCCCAAGTAGAAGTAATTTTTTTTTGGCTTTGAGGCATTTTGTGTATGCAAGGATTAAATGTGAAATGATTGTTTCGTGTCCTTTTTTTTTCTTTTGCTTTTATGTTGAGCATGAGAAAAGTTATTTTACATTAAAGTTTCGTGTTTTTTTTTCTGCTCATTTTCTTTAAAAGATACAATACAAGTGGGGGAAGATTAAAACATAATCATCGTCTTTAAATGAAAAAAAAAAAAAAAAAGTTTCACTATTAAGTCTCTTGTGTTAGAAATAAAATTTAAAAAAGAAATCCTTTAATGGACGATTGATTAAAGCTGTCACTTGAAATGTTTTTCGGCTGTCAAAAGAAAATGTTGTTGTAGTGGCTACAATTAGAATCTTATGAGAAATTATTTTCAATTGTAAATGACAGTGTAATTCAAAGTTTTTTTTCAATACAAGTATCATTCTGACAGCAATTGGTTAAAAGAAAAATGGCGATGAGTGATTGCTTAACTAAAGAAGATGAATTTACTTTTATAGAGTATCATAACAGTATCGTGCATCTTATAACTGAGGTATTTAACAGTGGATATGTTATCGACGAATATTCATGGTGAAGAAAATCCAGAAAAAAGACACAATAACTTTGCTCAGAACGGTTTTGAACTTGAACAATTTTTCTTAAAACAAGCATTCCTTGCTTTCCATATCGATGGACGATATCGATGCTTTAAAAACAAGGTGTAATTTATCGATAACATGCCATATGTAAGTACATATTATGCAAACGCCCGATAATAAAGTGTTTTCCAAATACGTTCTTGAAAATAGCTCAGATGGAAATGAATAAAATACAGACTCGAGCGTTTGTTCTTATTGGCAATGAAAATCTATTCTATAAAAGCGCAGCAGACTCTGTTAGATTTAAGTTCGTTTCATGCTGCATAGAGGACCAGGTTAATGGGAATTGAGTCTATCGGGATAGTAAGGGTAGCAACGTGATTAATCAAATTGCGACAGTTGCCCTCTTAACGCTCTGCTAGACAGTTCCAAAGAACTCTACTAATTTAGGAAATGAAAGGAATTTGAATTTGATTGATATATACGTACTCTTATAAGATAGATGATATAAAAAGAGGTGTGATATACCAAGGCTTCATGGATATACAGTAGAACAGAATCTCGTTTCCCGTATTCTGTTCGAAAGTAAAATTTTCAGAGGGAAACCCGCCTGTTACGTCCAAGCGATAGTTGAAGCGACAACGAAAGTTGTTCTCAATTCAAATTGAACTGAAAGTACCCAAGAAGTAACAATACAGTCTGACCGCCACTCGTTCATTCGGCCATTTAACATCTAAAAAATAGGCATGAGTTTAGATTGGAAACCATGGAAATTAGCAGGCATATAAGTTTATGAGGAGGGTATATATTTAACACGGCTGGCGAGGATAAAACTTTTCTGTAGAGTAGGCAAAAAGGTCTGAAATGGTATACTCGTCAAAAATACGTATTAATTTAAGGGAGGGAGGTTGACATTCTTCCTAAATCAAACACATCCCAAGTCAAAATCTAAACTTTTGTGGAATAACAAAGAACATTCACTTTAAGTACCGAGTTTAAACGTGTTGAAATAATAAAACCAAAAAGAAAAAACTCAACTCAAAGTAAATTCCGAGATGCATTTGTTTTACAAACGAATTTATGATCCACTGTCTCCATCATTTAAAGCAAGCAGCAGTAAGGTATACTACGAAATCGTTAGCCAATTTCGTAATTCTCGTTCATCCACACAAAGAAACAAAGCCAGGCTTACAAAATTATTAAATACCTACGTAGTATGGTATACCTTAAGGTGAAATATTTTATGCTAATAGTATAACAGTTTTTATTCGTTAATTGTGTATGTGTGCGTAAAATATTTGAAAAAAATTTTGTTGAACTTTTTCTGCCTGCAAAATCGTTCAAATATTTTCTGCCTCTACCAGGCTAAGAGACTACAACTGAAATTGTATTGAGATAATGACATGTAGTTCTCACCATACGACAGGAAAAAATTAATAAACAAAATAAAACAGCCTCCAAATGCAACGCCTACTCCGACAAATATTAAATTTTAATATATTCGTATTAGTAGGCGTGGCATTTGTGGGTGTTGCATTGTTTTATTAAATATCTGATGTTTTTCCGTCGTATGGTGAGAGAATAGACGTTCCATTGGTCTGGTATTGGCAGACATTTTTTTCCCAAATATTTCAACACACACAATCCCGCACATATACAATCGAACATGCGAACATGTTAAAAAAGAAGTCTAGTTAGTAAATCAGAGCTACTAGCAAAAGAAAGAAGGACGGGATATACATGTTCCGATTTGTGCCAGAGGCTCAAACGATTCAAACCTATAATTGCCCCAATTTAATTGCCTCCTCCTTAATGGTAGTCCCGAAGTATTGCTCTTCCCGGATTGAGTAACTGCATCCTTGAGTCCTGATTCAATGGAAAAGTGGCTGGCCACACTACGGAATTTTTAGTGCAAAATTGCAGAGTCTATGTGATTGCTCCCGAAGCTTATTCACATCTCGCTCCTACCAAGGAGGAGCCATACCCCTTTTGAATAGGCTATCAAAACTATCTTAATTTTTTCATCTCCTAACAATTTTCATCACCCAACGTATCTATCTATCAATTAATTACTCCGTCCAGAGATAATTTCATATACATATCGATGGTCACAGAAATTTCAGAGATATTTCCCGAGAATAGAGTCAATACCTCCTAATACCTCTCGCCTATTAATAATTATAAATATGGATGGACCATGATTAGGTTACCTACGTTTGTAATATTGGACCACCCTTTCTCGCTCTATCTGTTAGTCTTTGAAATTTATACGACTGACATAAGCAAATAAGTTTTCTACCATTTACGCAGCAAAATTGAAGAAATTCATTGACAAAAATTTTGCAGAATTTTTTCTGACTAAAATCGTTCAAAAATTTTCTGCCAATACCAGACGAACAGAACACAACAGAAAGTGTATTCTCGTGTAAGAATTTTCCATTTTGGCTCATATCTCGAAAACTATAAGAGATAATGACATTCAGTTTTCACCACATGACAGTAGGAAACTTCAGCTTCAACAATCAACAAAATAAATCCGCCCACAAATGCCACACCTAGTAAGTTAAATATAGAATAGGTACTTAGAATGCCTACATTAAGGCGATGTTTAATACTTTTTCTATTTGTTTTTCTGTGTAAGGAAATATTTTAGCATAGCATAGGATAGCAAAAGAACCTGTGAGGCCTGTGAGTATCGCTGTTGTGCGATGAATGGCCATATGATTTAAGGATATAAATATGCTGGAACAGTCTTGCTTGAGCTCAATCTTATTGAGGTAGTGTAATCATGTAAACAACCTTTTTATCGCTTTCAAATCTTAGCAAATTGCATTCGAATATAAAATATGTAAGAGAGAGAACAAGTTAGTTAATAACCGTCAACTGGTGGCATTGACTGTTTCCTCTGTGCTAATAAAGTAATTTTCATTTGAAATTAAAATTCAATAAAAATAACTCTTGCATGATAATTCCGTTTAACTTTTGGCTTTCGTCTGTCGTATCAATAACACAACATCTTAATAAAACACTTTTTCTTCTCTACAGAAAAAAAAAGAAACACCATAAGCGTATACCCCCTAAAAAAAGAAGAGAAAGGAATCTGTAGAGCCCAACAATTTATGCATATATGTCCTCCATATACAACAAAAATATTTCGATAAAAGAAAAACAAAAAATTCTACAACATATTGACTAGAATTGAACAACATGTTGAACCATGGCAACAGTAACAGCAACAGCAACATCTACATCAATGACGACGTTTAACAACAATATCAATAAACATGCCTCATTATAAATGCAGCGCCGATTTGTTTTGTTGTCCCCTGTATTTGACTTGCAACAAACAATCTATGGCAAGGTAATCGTTCGCCTTCTATTAAAAGTCAACGCGATGTTTCACTTTTTTCTTCGATAAATCGGTTTCTGTTCGATATTTCTTTTTGGTTTCGGTTTGTGGCTTCAAGGGTCGTGATTTTTATGTATATTCCGCATAAACAACAACAATAAAAAACGGCTTAAGCAACTATGACAACAACAAGAATAACAGCAACAGCATCACTAACCATATAGGAATAGCAATACGAGCATCAAGCAGCAACAAATAAGATTTGAATTGTGCGCTTAGCGCATGCGCATGTGCATGTTCATGTGTGCATGGCGTAAATATTTAACATTCGCATAAATTTACTGACAATGAGTGGAAATCAGTGTCGTTTTCTTTTTTTCTTGGCCTTTACAAAAGGCTCAAAGTACTTACAGATAGACAACGACTCAAGGGCTTAGTTTAAACCGCTATTAGAAATATTTCCACTGCCATGAACACTGCAAAAATTGTAAAATTTTGATTCGCGATGGTTATTGATGTTGCAACTAAGCTTAGAAGTTGAACGATATTATGCAACCTTACCTTGCCTAGTTAAATTAATTCTACGATAAGGATACTCTAAGTCTTACTGATAGTCAGGCAACTTTGAAGACCTTAAGGAAAGTCTACCATATATGACGTATTTACGCACATTAATTGGCCCTTTGCTGAATATTGCTGAGAGTGAAAGAGATTGAAAACCGTGACATGTGGTTTCCATAAAATGGCGCTAAGTTCTACAGAGCTCATGCCACATTGGATATACTGCATGAGTGATCTGAGGGCATGGTCACCACACGTACAGCTGATGTTAAATTGTCACCGAGTTCGTGCAATTTGACCCCCGTTGAACTTGTTCTAGTGGTCTTTTTTTTTAATGGCAGATGTATGCGAAAAAGTTATAAACCACTGCGGTCCTTAAGGCCAAAGTAACACTTGCTATCAGCCAAAGGCAGAGTGATTTATGTGCCAAAGTCATGGAAATTGAACATACAGTGAAGCTGTGGCAAACTTTTGAACGATAATGGCATTAATAGGCATCAAGAAGTATGTTAATGAGGAGTGGCGAACGAGCATTTAATGCTTCATTAATTTCCAAGCATTATACTGTTTCCCTGTCTCAAAGCGAAATTAGTTTTGTGGGATGTCTGTACCCATCAGAGCTCTCCAATTACGGAATTGTTTTTCACAATTCAGCAAATCCGGGATATCGTGGAGATCACACGCTCTTTGTGCTTTCCTTTTAGAAATTTTAGCGCGATAGTGGCTAGGTCCGTAAACTAGTTTGTCTTGAGTATTTACTATTGTACTTAATACTGGACGTTGACGTAATAGTTCGGTATATTCATTCCCAGATGTTGATACGTTACGAGTTCTGTGAGCATCAGCTTTTTGAGTTTCCAATGCATCTTGGATTAGTTGTGCAAGTCTGGCATTGCATTCTCTGGCTTTCTTAGACATTGTGCTACTGCTGTTTGAGTTAGTTCTTGGCAGCTCAGATTCAGAGTATGTTCACAGCATATTCTGACTGATCTTTATTGCTCTGAGTCACAGTAACTTTAGGTATTTAAGGTTAATATTTTCTTTTTTTTTTCCTTTCCTCTAGCCTTACCTTTTGTCTCATTTCATTCACTATACTTATGCTACCTACTACGAGACGTAGCTCTTCTAGTTGCGTACTCTATTACCGTGAATGTGTTTTTCTTTCATTTTATTTCGTTATCTTTTGTGAATAATTTTATTAAAAGTCGACTAGTTTTTCTTAAACGCCTTTAAATATTTTGACCGATTTTGTCTTAAATTTGTTGTTTTTTCTTCTTTTTTTTTCTCTGTCTTCTTGAACAGATACTCTCATACGTAACACGGAGTTTGGTTTGCATTTGAAGGAGCAAAGGAACGAAAGAGCACAAGGAGCAAAACACAAACGCCTGTTTTATTATGCAGCAACTTGACCAGTGGTATAGGCGAACAGCAGAGCCTTTTGGCAGTTTTATGTATTGTGTGGCATGTTATTTTTCTTTCTTACTTGATGCTGATGTTGTTTTATATTGTATACGTACGTCTATTGTATGTTATTGTTGTTCCAGCTGCTATTGCTGCTGTTGTTGTTATTGTTGTTATTATTATTATATTTTGTGTAGTTGTTATTGTCTTTAAAATGTTGTATTAACATATCATTTAAAATTCATGTAAAACATTTGTAAAATAAGAGGAACAAAACAAAATTACAACCCAACCACCACACTACTCGACATGGCTGGCCATAGACAAAGATAGGCACACAGATATGCTATTCTGATAACGTGCGATACGAGTGTAACAAAACAGCAAACAAAATACAAAAACAAAAACCGAAACCGAAAAAATCTCGTCATACACGTAGTACAGCTTTTCAACAGTGACTTTAAGTTCTTCCACTTCTGTTTCTTCTACTTTTTTCAAATGCTTTTGAATTCCTAAAAAGAAGCTACATACGGATGAGTTTTACCACAGAAAGATTGAATAGAAAAATAGAAGAAGCAGAATAAGAACATAAAATCATATGTTACACATGCATATACATGCCTACTCTTGCAACTTTGCAACTTAGAAACGGTAGTGGACTTGACTTGATTGTGGTTTTTTTTTACAGTCAGCAGTATCATCTTAATCTGCATACCAAAAAACCGAATTTGCAATATGAACAGCCAAACAGAACTTATAGGAAGACGAAGGGAAAGAAGAAGAAGAAGTAAACTATTGTCTTAAAGGTGCAACATTTATGCTTAAAGTGTGGGCAAAAATGATTTTCCAAAAAACAAAACCAAATGTGGCATTAACAAACATAACTCTTCAATGAATTTATGTAAAACAGAAGGTACACAGAAGCTAAAGCCATGGTCCAGGGATGTTATAAAACTCTGGCAATACACACATTCTTGTGGGTACTGTACATCACATATAGTAGGATTCAACGGATTTGGCATGACCTCTAATCGGTAAGGAAAGCCATTATAATCACATATCGACATAAGGAACTGAGAGTATTTAATACTTTTTTTTATTTTCTTACAGCTATTTCCTCTCTTTTAATAAAAATGCAGAAAGCCTCCAGAGTTCGGCAGGACAGTAGTCAGCAGACTTTCTCAATAGCAAGGAGCTCCACCTGATAGACACTTAAGGTAATAAGCAGACTGTAGTGACAACTGCAGTTATTCGTGATTGAGAAGATATTGCATCTAACCACACGATTTATCTCTGATCTCTATGTGAAAAACTAGATATCTCAGTCATTGACTGGAATGTTCTGAATGTTCCTTTCCATCCAGCGTTCTCAAGATCCAAAGAAGTTATCGCATTCGACGATGGTGAGTGTAACGAGCTACATTGGTTTTCAACACTCGATGTTCTGTATTACTCTTGCAGGTTAGTTTCTTGAACAGAATCATATCCAATAAAAATTCATGTTTACATATTCTAGGGAACCTGATTTTAATGATCCGGGTCCAGTTCTTCAAAAGTATTAATGCGGTTCACTGCTTGTCGATCAGATATTCTGTCTTTTCCGAACGCTGGTCGTCAGTTTACGCAGCTCTCATGGGGACATGACCCTGATGAGGATAACCACAACATCCACAAGGAATAAAGAGAGTTGGACTCAATTATCCCATCCCTGAAGGGTACCTATCATCATCTTCTTTGATTTCCATCACAAAAAAGTTGTAGTCAGCCCTGTGATGAATGAAGTCCTCCACTCCAATATTGAGGCAAGCATTTTGTACTATCAAGGTCTGATAATGTATTCGTCTTATATTAAGGAATGCAGTCAGGTTGTATTTCTTACTCTCCAGGCTTCTTTCAATGGCTATCACGTAGAGCCCTTTCGGTTGATCGACTTACTTGTGTAAATGGTTTTTAAAACCCTTTAGTCGAGACTATAACCTAGCTTCTCACACCATCCATGTTGTGTGTGAGTCTTAATTTTATCTATGAATGGCGGTATTGACAGTTTTAAAAGTCGACAGATTTTTCAGAAACTTTTAAGTTTTTGTCAGCGAACTGCTGGGCTTGTTGGCTTACCGTACTCTCAGGACTTTTTAAACGATTTTCAACAAAATAGAGGCTAATTAGCCTGAAGCGTTTTCTCCTTTCATGGGTGTTAGTTCCCAACGTTTGGAAATAAACACCACCTTAACCCTCATTCAATGTCAATGGTACCTGGTTTAGATTAAAGCTCATACGAAATACTTCAAGTAGCTATTAAGTGACATTCGATCGAGTAGACATGCGACACAAATGGATAAGTTACTCTTATCTAAAGATTCTCGATGCATTTGCATCTTTCACTACCTTAAATCGTATGCATCGGCCAATTTATAGCAGGGCACGCTTTCATATAAATTTTTGCAAATCAAATACAAATCTCAGTTACCATTATTTGTATCAGCATTTGTGTTTTGTTGTTACAACTATTTTGCATATCGATGTAGGCCCTCGTATTCAGATTGTAAAAATCCTCATGTAACATACATACATCACTATCCATAAAATATCAATTGCAACGGCAACGGCAACGGCAACAGCAACAGCAACAGCAACAGCAACAGCAACAGCAGCAGCAGAGAAGGCAGGAACAATAACATGTGCAATACAACAACAACAATCATTTTATTTTTGTTTTGTTTCTATATTGTTGTTTCAATTGTTGTTGTTATTGTTGTTGTTGTTGTTGTTGTTGTTGTTGTTTTAAACACTTTATGAATAAATCCCACAATAAACTCCAAAATACACGAACGATGGACAGACATACGAGATGAAGATGTCTTCTGTTGGCTGCATTTAATTTGTAAACAAAACCCCTCTTTAGTTTATGACTTTCATTCGTACTTCCTAGATTGCTATACATTTGGAAAAGCGGAAATTTAATCAGTTATTGAGCATGTTACACCACCTCATCGTCATATTGTTTCTTTGTTTTGTTTCAACTGCTGCAGCAAGTTCCAGAACGATAGAGTTAGCATATCCCATTGCCTGGAAAAAGTATCTCGATATGCTTGGATCGCGTATAAAGGTTACGGGCTTTGCGTTTTTAAGTCTCATTTACTTAAATGATCAATGCAACCCTTTAATCAGGATAACAAGCTAGGCTCTCTTACTACCCATGTTGTGTGTGTCAATTTTATCCATGATTGGCGGGACATACAGATGCAGAATAACATCAGCAACGAAAGTAAAGTATGGATTAGATAGCCTTGCTGGCATTATGCTGGCTTATTAGCCGAGAACCAGTAGTTCTAACCACTGCTCTCAAAAATCGTGAACAGCAATCTTCTGGCCATTCAAAGTTTTTCAAATCTGCTGTGTAGAGCCGAAGGTCCCGCCACTCATGGATAGAATTAACATACACCACATGGCTAGTGTGAGAAGCTAGGTTGTGTAATCCTGACTAAACAGTTGCGGTAGGGTGCTGCCTTATTCTCATACGAAATCTCAATTTTCTTAAAATTATTCCAGTTTTTGGTTCTTTTTCTGTTTTAGGGTTCCTCTTGCAAAATTTTGCATACCTTTGTTTTCATGTTTTTCTTATTGTTGTTGGCATTTGTTGTTTGCTTGTCTTTTTTTTATGAAATAAATTTAAAATAAAAGAAAATTTGTATACAATTGCTAATGTTGGCACGCATTTTTCTAGATTCATTCGTTCGATGCTTCTGCCACCACCAGTTAACCCAGGGTTCCATTTTTGTTTTGTTTTGTTTTGTTTTTTTTTTTGGTTGACTGGCTATTTGGTGTGGTAATTTGCATGTTGTTGAATGTTAAATCAAGCATTTCATCATTCTGTATGTTCATTTGTAACGTACGAGTGTAATGTGGCCACAATATTGCTATTTTTTTACCGATCATGTTGTTTGATTTCATTTGTATTGTTAAGGATATTCATCAGTTAGCCAAAATGTCCCTTAAATCTTCCTGATGGTCGTCTTCCATTTATTTATTGTTATTGTTACACCAACTATAGGCTAACGAAACTTGAAGTTATTCTTTTAAGACAAGTTTTGGTATGTTTATAGGCCAGTTCAAATATATACAGATTTCTTAATAATTATTTTATTTAAATTAATTTCATTGTTTCTACAGAACTCCAGCTGTTATATGCAGAAAAAAAATTAAAAATTATTATATCACGCCTGAAATATTAAGAATTTTATGTAACAATTCAATATATTTCTTGGTAGGTGTGGCATTTGTGGACGAAAATAAATTTTACTAAATAGCTGATGTTTTCTTCTATCGCATGGTGAAAACCGAATGTCATTATCTCTTATAGTTTCCGAGTTAGAAGCAAAAATGTAAAATTGTTAACCAAAAAAACACTTTCTGCTGAGTTCTGTTGGCCTGGTATTGGCAGAAAATTTGTGAACGATTTTACAGGCAGAAAAATTCAACAAAATTGTTTCAAATTTGTCGGCATACGCACACGCACATGTACATGTTACAAATAATTCACTACATGTAAGTAAAAACGGTTTTGCATTTGAGAAAAGACTCTCTTCCTTTTGACTCTATAACAAAGTAATTACAGAATATTATTTAATTTAAATTACTTTCATTATTACTTCAGAACTCCAGCTATCATATGCAAGAAAAAAAAATTGAAAAAATATTAAACACAGCCTGAGATATTAAGCATTATATGTAACAATGCAATATTTCACATAGTAGGCGTGGCATTTGTGGGCGGAAATAAATTTTGGTAAATAGCTAACGTTATTCCCTATAATATGGCGAAAACTCTATGTCATTATCTCTTATAGTTTCCGAGTTATAAGCAAAAATGTAAAATTATTTACCAAAAAACACTTTCTGCTGAGTTCTGTTGGCCTGGTATTAGCAAAAAATTGATGAACGATTTTACAGGCAGAAAATTTAGCAAAATTTCAATTGCTTATGCATATTATAGTTTGCATGGCGAAAGATTAAGACATAATGATAAGTCAACGTAATGCAAGGATACAAGTATTTGGGTAAAACTGGGTACTAGCAGACGTGTTAATGGTGGGTATATGGACTTGAGGAAAGGATATCGATACAATTTGATACTTTATGTATTATCAATCAGTTATTGGACCCAAGAGATCGAAATATATTATGAATGGCACTCTACTAGACATTATGCATCTAAGAGGATGAGGATTAATAGATTTTAATTTATTGGAGTACGTCATTGGCGAGGATCACAACAGACAGAAGCGAAGGTTTCTGTGTATGCCACAGCAGGGCATGTAGAGCCCGATCTGTATTATTATGCCTTAGATAAAGCTGCACTCTATGATTATAGTCGAACCTTTTCTTTAACCAAAATTCACAGATGTGACCTATGCCAGCCACTCTTTCGCTGTGTAAATTTCAAAAACTGAATTCAATCGCATTTCTAGCATATTTCGAGCAAGATTGAAGAAATTGTACATGTATGTGTGTGCGTAGAAAAATTTCAACAAACTTTGCTAAATTTTCTGCCTGTAAAGTCGTTCACAAATTTTTTCCCAATACCAGGCCAACAGAATTTAGCAGAAAGTGTTTTTTGGTTAACAATTTTACAATTTTATTTATAGCTCGGAAACTATAAGAGATAATTACATTCAGTTCTCACCATACGACAGGGAAAAACATCAGCTATTTAGTAAAATTTATTTCCGCCCACAAATGCCACGCCTACTATGAAATATATTGAATCGTTACATATAATTGCTTATATTTACGACAATTTTTAATATTTTTCGTCTGACTATGTAGTGTTTAGCATAGTAAAAGCAGTTTTAAAACATTTACCACAACGATCTGAATATCTTGCAAGTTATCCTGTAATTACATTTATAATAATAATTTGGAAACAGCATCGTCGTTCAGTCAACCTACTAACTATTCAGTCGGATATTGAAAGATGGATTATAATGGAAGTTATTTAAAGGCATATTTAAAAGAAAATACTCTCCAATAAGCAATTTGTTATCATGTCATATAAAAATATAAATAAAATCAAAGAAACGTCTCAGAAATCAAATATTTTTGTGCTTTGCTTGTGTTTGGTGATGGGAAATGGGAGGAATGATGTCATAAAAATTTATAACAACATGGCCATGTGATAGAAAGTAGTGAGTAGTGACATACAAATGGCTTCTGTATTTCAAAATTTATCTAAGCTTTCATATGCTCACTCATGATTCGACGTGGAGTGAAATCTTAATAAAGATGATGAGATGAGAGTAGGATCGGCGCGCACTAAGATACTTAAATCACATGACCATTCATCGCACAATAAAATTGCTCACGGGTCAGTGTCCTTTTGGTAGGTATGCTGAAATATTAGGCATTTCTTACGCAGAACCAGGCGTCTCATTTGTGGGCGGAAATAAATTTTGCTAAATGCTTTTCCCTGTCACATAGTGAAAACTGAACGTCATTATCTTCTATAGTTTCCGAGTTATAAGCCAAAATGTAAAATTGTTGACCAAAAACACTTTCTGCTGGATTATGTGGGCCTGGTATTGGCAAAAAACAAAATTTTAAACGATTTTACAGGCAGAAAATTCACAAAAATTTTTAAATGCTCAGGCAACGCCAACAACATATAAAAGACATAAAAAATTAAAGCATACCTTCAGGGGTTTACTAATAAGCCACTGCCTGATGTTAAAATAGACCTTTCTTTTTCACCCCAAAAACAAAATAAATATTAGCAATTATTTTATTTAAATTAATTTCATTATTAGTCCAAAACTCCAGCTATCACATGCAGAAAAAAAATTGAAAAAATATTAAATATCGCCTGAAATATAAGGCATTATATGTAAAAATGCAATATTTCACATAGTAGGCGTGGCATTTGTGGGCGGAAATAAATTTTGGTAAAAAGCTTATGTTCTCCTCTATACTATGGTGAAAACTCCATGTCATTATCTTATATAGTTTCCGAGTTATAAGCAAAAACGTAAAATTATTTACCAAAAAACACTTTCTGCTGAGTTCTGTTGGCCTGGTATTGGGAAAAAATTGATGAACGATTTTACAGGCAGAAAATTTAGAAAAATTTCGGAAATTTTTGCTAAGCACAGACACATGTTTTGAGCAATATTAAAGAAGTAATGCATGAAAATATGTATCGTTATCGGAAGCTTGTTTTTGTTTTTTTTAGTTTTTTTTTTTTTTGTTAAAATTAATGACTGTTTTTTGTAAAGACATAAAACCTATTCAGACTATTATGATGAGACATTTTGGCAACAAAATTTATTCAATTTCCGGCCGTTGCTCTAATATTTCATTTAAAATCATAAATTTTTGACAAACAGAAATTTTAACTTTTTGTGTTTCTGACATATTTACTGGCATCATATGTTTAAAGTTGACAGGCCTATGAATAATTAAAAAAATAAATTATTGAAGTTTTTAACCAATTAGGGTCAATAAATAAAACCATTTTCAAAGACATAAATGACAGATTGGTTTCAGAGCCTTAAAATAGAGTTCGAGTTCAAATTTCTAGCAAAGAGCCTGCTAGGCCTATAATGTTTTTGTTTTCTTATCAAGATTAACAGATGCTCTAGATTTAGTATAGGAAAACGGTCTTTTGCTTTGAGACCATTCATATATACATACATAATTGGTCATTACAATCCTTCTGTCATGATGATGACCTAGTTTCTCTCACCACTTATTTTGTGTGTGTTAATTTTATCCCTGAGTGGCAGGGCCAACAGTTTAAAGTCGACTTCGAATGACAGATTTCTTACATACTTTGCATGACAATTTTATTTACTCTCAGCGAGTTTTTGTCAGAAATATTTTGCTGAGAGGAAGTCGCCTAAAGATATATTTTTCATTTTTCGTTTTGTTGGAGATATCTGACGCGGGGTTTGAACAGTGACTTCGCGTTTAATTAGCCAACAGACTACCAACTAGACTACAGCGACCATTGTCTATCATAAATTTAGTATTCTAAGGTGCCGGACCAGCTGGTATACCTTGAGTATACGCCTTTAGTAGACTGTATGTCTTATACAATATACTGATGTACAGTTGCTGCTCTAGTTTTCCTTCGAATTCTGAAAGCAGAATCTGCGCATACTGGTAGTGGAGTGTCTTTGAAAGTTGTTTAAATTTTTTTTATCGAGACGTAGAGTAAATTGTCGTTGTGTTGGAACCCAGAAATTTTTTGAAATTGTCGAGACACATGTGGTCATTCTAATATTTCCTCAAAGTAACATTTCCTCATTACCATAAAAGCTTTAGTGTAAGTTGAACTCAATACAATTTGAAACCGAAATGTAGAGATCGAATCATACATAACATCTAGTGGTCAAGGTACCATTTGAACACGCCGTACCTATGAGATTGATTCGAGATAAGTACGGGCCTATCAGAGTAAAATGAGACAGGTAGGCGGGAGATATAGAGTAGCTCCCTATTGAATCCCATTAAAACAAAAGGGAATTTGCAGTAACGAGTAGTAATCTGAGTTCGCCAGAGGAATCAGATGGAACCAGAACCCTTTCGTGTACTAGGTGGGTGGAGTTTGCATGGATCTACTTGGTGAAAAGGGAAACTAAGAGAGGCGGCGGCACTTCTTAAGCGAAACGGCAGTAGCAACAGATTTGAATTAACAGATTATCGAGAACTGTCTTAAATTTAGTAACCGGTCTGGTGACAAGCTATTGCAATTCATAAGTGAAACGATTTTGGGAAAATATAAACTTTTACTAGGTATGTGAAGTAGCAATAGATTTGAATTACGCATCAGACTATCCGGAACTGTCTTGAGAGTAGTAATTATAGACTTCTGTAATAACTTCCGTTTTGAATAGTTAGCGATTAAAGCCCCTTAAGTACATTCTGGAATGACGGAAATGAAACGTTATTAAACGGCGAGTTTGTCATTACAACTGGAGTGATGGGCACGCTATGGATATATTCTAGATCGTTTGTAGTAGTACTCTAATACCTCTTGGTGAGGTCAATAATAATAAGAGCTTAATTCATATCAGTCGACGCTATGAAGCCTTATTGGACTAGATATATAAGTTAATAAATTATCCTAAATTAATATCAATCCAAGCTGCACACTCGGTTGAAACCAGGGACCTGCCTCCTTCGAACTTAATCGTAATCAAGCAGCAATTAAACTGGTGGGACATACATAACATACATAATTGGCCATTACAACCCTTCAGTCTGGATTACGGCCTAGCTTCTCACACCACTTATGTTGTGTGTGTTAATTTTATACATGAGTGGTGGGACCTACAGTTTAAAGTTGACTCCGAACGACAGATTTTTGAGAAACTTTTCATGGCAATTTTATTTACTCTCAGAGTTTTTGCCAGAAATCTGCTGAGAGGAAGTCGCCGAAGAAATATTTTTTTTTCATATTTCGTTTTTTTGATGTCTGACCGGGGATTCGAACCCTGGTCTTTCCTTTAATAAGCCATCACACATCAGACTACGGCGACTTCACCTCTATGTCATTAGGTCCCAAAATCTGTTTCATGATCTCATGCGAGACTTGTCTCTCGTCTACCTAACCATAGATTCCAAAGCTTTGGTGTTTACTTCCATTAGCAGCAGACTTAAATCTATCGGAGTCACTAGAGCCGCTGTATGAGTGGCATCCATAAGTGGTGGGATCCCGTTTGAAATCTGTGTGGCATCCATATGTCGTTTGAGGTTAGTTAATGAACTTTCTGTCAATCTGAACTTTAACTCGCTTAGAGGTTAGGTTTAGTTACGATCTTTCAAAGCCTATACAAGCAGAACAAAGTGTATTTTATTTAAAAAATATCACGATATTACTGTTATTTATCGATTTGCTATAAATTAGTTTGAGACAGTTTTGACAAAATGAATATTCAATAATTTAGTGTGTGAATAATTGAGTTTGATGTTTGACCTTCAAAAATTCATTGACAAACAGAGCCTAAACGTTATCTTCGTATAATATTTATTTGACTGATCTTACCTTTTCCAATTAGTTTTAATGGTTTACCGGTAAACACCGGTATTTTTTCAATGTGTTATAAATCTTCATAAAGTTGTTTACTACGCATACATACGTGCACACATAAATTGAATTTGACCCAATTACATGAAAATTAAATTAAATTATGTATTTAGCATATGCATTTTGATATTTATTCTCTAATTTCCATAGTTATGCTATTTAAAATGCATATTTTAATAATATTGCTCGTGTTTATGATTTTATTTAAAATGCATATGAATTTTTCAAATTATCAGAAACATAATTCAAATCTCTCTGAAATAATATTCGAATGCGAATGTCAGTCAATCTTTGACAATGCAAGCGCAAACGATATTAATTCTGTGGAAAAATATATGAAAAGCTTGATTTCGATGATCACATAAGTTGTAAGGCATGTCAAGTATTTATGTTGAAGAGAGATAATAGTATCCGCGCACATTCAATACGTAATGAGAGCGTACGACATTCCGGGGGAATACGGTTTGAAATTCAGCAGTCACACTGCTCTCTTAGATTTTTGAAATTTTTTAATTTTATTCACTTTTTTCATGGCATTTTTTTTTTATTTACTTTCCGAGTTTTTGCCAGAAATCTACTGAGGGGAAGCCGCCCCGAAGAAATATTTTTTCATATTTCATTTCATTGCGAGTTGTCTGAATTGAAGTTTGATTTGAGATCTTATGTCAACACACTACCTACTAGACTACTTTGAGGTATGTATTCATTTTACTTTATTTTGGTATTTTGCTATCGTGTGGTAAAAATTTTACTCTCACGGATGGAATTCGGTAATATATCCCCTCTGACTTTTTGTGCGTAATTCCCTATCGTGTGAATTGGCCTTAAGCAGCTTTAACTTAAATGGTCTTAACCATTCTGCAGAAACTGCTGAACGAATTTGACATACTATTGAAATGATTACAAGCCAAGCTTATGTAACTTACATGGTAAACGTGTTACGTGCTTTGTCACATTAGGGATTTTATTTCGGGTTCAAGAAGTTCTACGTTTTCTTTATTATTGTATAGCTTACACATGGTCTTTTGCGACTACATTGAGAGTTTTTTAGATGCGTTCATTGTTGTGGTCTCCTATTACCGTTGTTGGATCTCAATTTTGACTAGAGTTTTTCTGTTTTGTATCGATAACTGAACAGATGACTTTCAGCATTAATTTGAGGTGAATGAAAATTGGATTTATTTCGTAGATTACAATGGGAGAGAGCACATAGTCTTCACAGTCTTTCGTTTCTTTCCTCAAAATATTCTAAGCCCGTTCCAAAATTTCTCTGCAAAACGATACAACTCATAGAGAACACTGTTTCTCAATAAAAACAAATAAAAACTCATAGCGAACACTGCTTCTAGATACAAACGAATGGCTACCATATTGTTCTGGAACTTGCGGAAATTATTATTTTTTTTTAATTTCTGCTGTCATTATAACTGCATTAATTTATGTAATTGGGGATTAATTTCACTATAATTACTTGCCAAATTTACAAGTAAATTTAAACGATTAACAACGATTAATTAATTAAGAAATAATTAATGTTTTCTATCATCTAAAGATTTTGCAAATATTTGTTTCTTGGTTTTTTGTGTTTTGTTGAAATCATGTTTAATGGATTAATAACTCGTGTTAGTTATTGTTTTAAAATCGTATCGTATTGAATTCAATCGAATCGAATCGAATCGATTATTATAATGAATATGTGTAGAGCAACAAAAGACTTTTAATCTTATAATTTGGCAGTTTTTCTGCCTGATAATACAACAACAATAGACTTTGAAATGCATTATTAATCCATCATTTAAAAGCTATTAAACGACACACGGGCAGGTAAAGGCTATATTGTTAAATTGAGATATTGATACGACCTTGCAGATATCACCAAGCAAGAGTAGATAACGTAAAAAAGATGATAAAAAAAATTTCCATAATCAATTTAAACAGAAGTCCACCAATGAATTTCTACATCTATTGACATTTGAAAACAAATATGATACAAACAGATGGTTAAACACGACTAGGTAATGCAAATGCTACGTTTTCATATTTAATATAAATTAGGGTGCATTGGATGCACCTATTCTTGGGATAATTTTTTAGGGATTAAAAAAAATTTGAATGTATAACTTTTAAATTCTACTCTCATGCTACAAGTTTTACACAACGTGCTCACATATTTTTTTCTTCTTCGGATGGGTATGCATAATTTTCAAATTTTAAAATCCTATTCCTTATTTTCCTATTGGGTATCAAAAATATCAAAATGTATAGTCCTTGAATTTTAATCGCATGCTACAAATTTTTCACAATATATTCCCATATTTTTCTTCTTCGGATTGGTATGCATAATTTTCAAATTTTAAAAGAATATTCATTATACTCGTATTAGGCATCAAAAATATCAGAATGTATAGCCTTTGAATTTTAATCGTATGCTACAAATTTTTCACAATATATTCCCATATTTTTCTTCTTCGGATGGGTATGCATTATTTTCAAATTTTAAAAGCCTGTTCATTATACTCGTATTAGGCATCAAAAATATCAAAATTTATAGGTTTTTGAATTTTAATAGCATGCTAGAAATTTTTCACAATATATTCCTATTTTTTTCTTTTTCGAATGGGTATGCATAATTTTCAAATTTTAAAAGCCTATTCATTATACTCCTAATAGACAGCAAATATATCAGAAAATATAGTCTTTGAATTTTAATCGCATGCTAGAAAATGTTCACAATATCACCATTAGACTTCCTTAAAGTACAATCTATCCACACTTTTTGCATTGTAGGGCATTGTGTGGTCGGTGTTAAAAGCTCAACATATGCTTGCTAATTAATGACGGTGTGTATTTGTAGAATAAATATTAAAAACATAACAAATAATTTATATTTTTAAGATGTATTATGAAAATGTGTAGTTTCACACACTGTATATCCTCAAATTTTTAACATTTCTGATAATAATATAAACAAATAATAATTAATTTATTATTATCCCACTGCCTACATACATACATAATGGGCCATTACAACCCTTCAGTCAGGATTACGGCCTAGCTTCTTACACCACTTATGTTGTGTGTGTTAATTTTATACATGAGTGGCGGGACCTACAGTTTAAAGTCGACTCCGAACGACAGTTTTTTGAGAAACTTTTCATGGCAATTTTATTTACTCTCAGAGTTTTTGCCAGAAATCTGTTGAGAGGAAGCCGCCGAAGAAATATTTTTTCATATTTCGTTTTTAATGTCTGACCGGGGATTCGAACCCTGGTCTTTCGTCTAATAAGCCAACACACTACCTACTAGATTACGGCGACTACACCTAACCTAACTTAATATTCGTGCACAGTAGTGCTTATTTACTTTAATAGTGACTGAACGGCAAAATACAAGACTTTAGTCTATTCGCTTTTTGCCCATTTAATGGTCATCGTAACCGTCCTACCGAGAGGACTATTTTCAGTGAACGATCGATCAATATCTGCATGTCGAAGAAACGCAAAATCTGCCGAAAACGTTGCCGCTGATCGTAAGAGCGGGCAGTAGATTCCGAGGCAGCGAATTTTACATCGCTTATAAGAACGTGTTCTTTCGCATACCACTACTTGGCGAATTTTGAGTCATGACATGGGCCTGCATTGATACGAAATATCGTAACCGTCCTACCGAGAGGACTATTTGCAATGTGGTGGATAAATTTCTGTGAACGATCGATCAATATCTGCATGTCGAAGAAACACAAAATCTGCCGAAAACGTTGCCGCTGATCGTAAGAGCGGGCAGTAGATTCCGAGGCAGCGAATTTTACATCGCTTATAAGAACGTGTTCTTTCGCATACCACTACTTGGCGAATTTTGAGTCATGACATGGGCCTGCATTCATACCAAATATCGTAACCATCCTACCAAGAGGACTATTTGCAATATGGTGAATAAATTTCAGTAAACGATCGATCAATATCTGCATGTCGAAGAAACGCAAAATCTGCCGAAAACGTTGCCGGTGATCGTAAAAGCGTGCAGCAGGGCTTTCGCATACCACAACTCGGCGAATTTTGAGTCTATTGAACTAGAAACTAAAGGTTAACGACCATAGGCGGCGAAATGTGTTCATTGAATAGCAGTTGGATTTCGCATAACACATCTTGGCGAATTTTGGGTCATGACATGGGCCTGCATTCATACGAAATTCTACTGAACCAGAAACTAAAGGTTAACGATCTTGGACAGCGAAGTATGTTCGCTGAATAGTAAGTGGGAATTGCTTTTCATTTTCATCGAAAATTTCTCTTCAGCGATGAGACTTATTTTTAGTATGAAGAAACAAAATGAGTGAATTCCAATTCACATGAGATCCAAGAGTGTGCAATGCATTTTGAAAAAGTAAATGTTTGGCAAGGATTCTAGGATTCTATCTGACGAACTTTCCAAAAAGAAAATCTTTAAATTGAATTTTTCAAAAATGCTTTTTTAATGTCGTAAAACATTTTTCGTATTTACGATTGATTTTTTAATTTCATAAACTTGTTTGTTGGGTTATCACACCTATTATTATATTTATTATTCATATACATATACATATGTTTACGTTTAAATAAAACTTATTTGAATTAATGACGTGAAAAAATGATTTCAGAATGATGAGCAATTTTTTTTTATTTTAATTTTAATTTTTATTCTCGATTTTATTACTTAATTCGGTTTTATTGTCGATATTAAAGTGTTTGTTTGTTTGTTTCTTTATTTTTATTTATTAATTTAAATAGTTTTGCATAAGAAAATATAAAGAAAATAATATTTTAGAGTTTTAAGATCTTAAGATGTGTACATTTGCCTTTCATTTGCGCTTAAGTTGTCAGATACACTATGTGGTAATAAATTTTTAAGTAATTAAAGAGAACATTGCCTGAGCACATCGATGAATCACTCTATTTAAAGAAAATATATTGCATGATATATTTATTGTATTAGAAAAGTCTTATGATATAATAAAGCCTGAGCCAAAGAGCTAATATTCCTAGATTCTATTTCACATCCCTTTTAATAGCGTTGCAGGTCAGCTAAATATTTTTAGATTTTCGAAAATAGTCAACACATTCAGCTATTCTTCAGCAAAGGATTCAGCCATAGACTCTGTGTCAAATGGAATCTGGGAAAATTAGATCAATTCCCATCTAAAATTTATTTGTTTTTATTCGAAAACTAGAAAGATTACTGTTTGAACATGGCTTTTCGTGTGTCTCTTTCTGTGAGGGAAAAAAATTAAATGGCATGGCATCGGTAGACAATTGTGGTTAACTGGGCATTACCTGCAGAGCAAAGTCTCACTGATTATTGTGAGGGAAATTTTGGTGAACAACACATTTTTGTGGCATTCCTCAAGAATCCTCTTTAGGGACTAAAACAGACACATTGAGATCATGTATTAATCATTCTGTCAAAGCTATTGCATACAGTAATACGAGTAGGAGAGTAAATGCGTATAATTTTAAAAGCTTCCCTAGATCTTGCATTATTTTCTTCAAAGCTAGAGAAATGACAATAACAATAACACTTTACATAATAACATGTGGCACTGCATGATTTTCCTTTCACACACTTAGGGATCTTCTAGATCGATTACTTTTCCAGATGAATGTGGTGTGTTAAGCCATAGAATTCGAAGCAACAAATTTTATTGGATAGAAAACTCTCTACGTTCGAAATGCAAAGTGTTCACATTAGTCACTAGTGGCTTTGAGATGAATTAAAGTATTTTAACTCTCTGACGTCCATAGATCTATTTGTCGATCACTGAAAGCCATAATTAAAGAAGTAAATCTTGCATTCTCATTCATACTTTTGTAGCTTCTGCAATAAACGTAGGGTGGTAAATTGTGATTCCACTGCTATAGGGCTTGCATTAGGTCCAGCTACTCACGTATAAAATTAACATACAGATCAAAAATAATGTGAGAAGATAGGTTGTAATCCTGGCTAAGTAAGAAAATAAGATGTAAAGTTTATAAAATTTTTCTGAATTTACTGTTCCCATCATGTTTTTACTGTTTATTGATCTATTTGTCCTATAAGTAACGCTGATCTTTCACATAAAATTGTTGTTTAAGTCTGTAAACATGATTTATTGTGCAATTTAATCACCTTCAGTACAAAAGAAACAATGTCTAGATCATCTTTAAAAAAAAAAAAAATATATCATCATACAACTTCAATTAATTAATTGACAACATTGCCATATTGTAGTAGATGAAGAAGAGGAAGAAAACATTAGCGTTATAGTGCACTTGATTAAGTATTTTTTTACTTTTACTTTTCAAAAGCCGGTTCCACAATTTAATTAATCGTATCGAAATTAAAGTAACACAGACGCCGACAGGCATCAAATGAATTCTAATGAAATTCATTTCATGTGGTTCTCCTCTTCTATTAATTTTTTTTTTATTAATTTTTGCCCATCAATTATGTATTGATAATGATAATGTCTTATGAAATGTGGACAATATTTTAGCCAAACAAAATTAAGTATAAATATGAACAGAAGTACAATTGTTAAATCAGTACGCTAATATACAAACAAGCCAACTATACCTCCCTCACAAACCATACCAAGGAATAATGGTAAGCAATTATTTTGGAAAGTCAAATGGGAAGCTTAAAACAAATTTTAAACTTCGTTTTCAGAAACTTTTTGTTGCTATTCTCTGTGCCATGGCTGCTTTAGCTGCCGCTGATGTCAGCCACTTGAATCGAAATTATTTGCCGCCCGCACATGATCATCATGCTCATAGCCATCATGGTGCTGCCAGTTCTACTCATGAACATTACGAAACAGCACCTTCTGACTCTTTCTCCAGTGGTAGCTTCCAGTCGTCTGCTTCTGAACCTGTGGGATTCTCGTCTCCGGCTATTGACAGTTCTTTTGAAAATAACAAACTCTCCGATAGCGATTCATTTAAATCGAAATCCAGCTTTTCCGCTCCTGAAACCTCTGCTTCTTTTACTTCTAGTCACTATTCTGCTCCTAAGGATTCAACCAGTTTCAGCAGCCGAAGCGGTTTCTCTTCTGATTCTTCATTTTCTGCCCCAGCAAGCGCTGCTTCATATCAGGCTCCCGTTACCAGCTCTTTTAAACCGGAATCCAAAACAAATGCTCTTAAGTCTGACTCCTCCTACTCTGATTCGGAAAGTGCTGCTTCTTCTACTTCTAGTCACTATTCCTCTCCTAAGGATTCAACCAGTTTTAGCAGCCGCAGCGGTTTCTCTTCAGGTTCTTCCTTCTCTGCTCCTGCTGGCGCTGCTTCATATCAGGCTCCTGTTACCAGTTCATTTAAATCGGAATCCAATTCCTTTAAATCCAAAACAAATGCTCTCAAGTCTGACTCCTCCTACTCTGATTCTGAAAGTGCTGCTTCTTCTACTTCTAGTCACTATTCTGCTCCTAAGGATTCAACCAGCTTCAGCAGCCGCAGCGGTTTCTCTTCAGATTCTTCCTTCTCTGCTCCTGCTGGTGCTGCTTCATATCAGGCTCCCGTTACCAGTTCATTTAAATCGGAATCCAAAACTAATTCTTATAAATCTGACTCCTCATACTCAGCTCCTGTAGGTGCTGCTTCTTCTACTGCCTCGAAGACCACAAAATACTCTGCACCTGCTTCCAGTTCTTTTAAATCGGCATCTAGTTACTCAGCTCCTGATAGTGCTGCTTCTTTCTCTAGTCACAGCTTTTCAGCCCCAGAATCTGACAGTTTCTCTGGTAAGTCTGGCTATTCTGCTCCTGATACAGCAGCTTCCAACAATTACAACAAATACTCTTCAAAGGTTGATACGAAATATGCTGCTGATGGCGGTTACGTCTATTAAATGTTTTTGTAATGAATTAACGAATAAAGAATGAATAATGAATACATTGTAATGAAATTTCAATGAATAAATGAAATACAGAATGAAGTCTTTGAACGAAGTCACTTTTCAAAAGCTTTTTTAAGTAGCAAACCAATACTTAGACTAGAAAAACTTTTAGGAGAACCTGATTCATGTGGTACCTTAATCAACCTGTGGTTTAATACCAGTTGGGTTCCAAATGACATCGAATTTGTGAGTAGCTAGTGCGGTTCTGCTGTACATGCCACACAAAAGTGCTTCCAATACCAACACAGCGATAATTATTACTGTTATCGTGAAGACTTGTCTTAGTATTGCAATCTTACATTCTATTTTACTCCCTTCAAATTTTATAGGGTATCGCGTCCTCTTGAAAAAGATTAGAGCGTAATAAGCAACTTTTACTCACCACGTCTAACATATGTTCACAGTACTGCGACCATATGGTCCTTCCCATGATAAGTTGTAAATGCGCTGCATGGGTGAAGATCTTGGATAGTAGCTAACATTTTCTCAAAGTTTCCTAAACTTTTCTTACGATGATGACAAAACGTGGAGCTATTGTTTTTTATAATTTATAATAGTTTTGCTTAATAATTTTTATAATTTTATAAAGTTTAACAAAATTTTTATTAATTTTAAAATGAAATTTTTCAATCAATCTTGGTTACAAACCTTAATCAACCATTTTGTTTTATGAATTTGAAGCCTAACTTAGGGCTTTGGCAGTAAAAACTCTAACTTACGGAGAATTAAAAATTTAAAGCAATTTGATATTTTAATCTATTCGACAGCAACATTATGCATTATCGTTGAATTAATTAAAAATAATTTCCAAATTAATTTCAATTCAAAACAAAATTAAATTTTTTTAAAACAAAAAAAAATATTTTTTTTTTATTTTTTTAAAAACCTATACGATTGTAAAGGAGCGTTTGCATATAAAAGATACTTAAAATTAGAAAACAAAAACAACATGTAATAACAACAAATTTTAATACAAATTATTTTCCAGAATTGAACTTGTGGTTGCAAATTTCAATTCCAGCATCAGACTTTCTTCGGAAAATTCAAAAATTTCGAAAGAATTTCTTAGAAATTCTTCAATTTTTATTTACTGTAGACGTAACCACCATTGCTGCCATAGACTGTACCGGTTTCAGCACCGGAATCGGTGATTTGAGCGGCTGGAGCAGAGGCAGAAATAGTTTCTACAGTTTGTTGTGCAGAAGCGTAAGTGGGAGCAGGGGCAGGGGCAGAGTATTGTGCGGAGGCAGGAGCAGAGACGGAGTATTGTACGGGTGCGGGAGCAGGGGCAGAGTATTGTACGGGTGCCGGAGCTGGGGCAGAGTATTGTACGGGAGCAGGAGCAGAGGCGGAGTATTGGACGGGTGCAGGAGCAGGAGCAGAGTATTGTACGGGAGCAGAAGCAGGGGCAGAGTACTGTACTGGGGCTGGTGCTGAAGCTTGATAATTGAAAGAAGAGGAAGCGGGAGCAGATTGATAAGATTCAACAGCGGCGGTTGAAGCGGTGTTGTAGCTTTGTTGCTGTGCTGGAGCAGGAGCAGAATACAATTGTACTGGTGTAGCCTGAACAGGAGCGAAGTTTTGTTGTTGCTCAGAGGCAGAGGATTCATCCGTTCCGAAAGTTTGTGGCTGTGTTTGTGCTAATTCAGCTGCTGGTTCTTGCACAGTAGCGGCGGCAGAGTTGGTTTGCTGTTCTACTGGAGGAAGTAGAGCTTCAGCTGCTGTAGCTGCTGCAGGGGCTGAGTATTGAACTGGAGCTGGAGCGGGAGCAGGAGCTGAGTAAGTTTGTTGTTGTACCGAAGCAGAAGAAGAGTAAGTTTGCTGTTGTACAGGGGCTATGTAGTTGTTTTGAACTGCAGCTGGGGCAGGAGCTGAGTAGTATTGCTGTTGACTTGGTGCGGGAGCAGGGGCGGAGTAGGATTGTTGTTGTACGGGAGGCAAATAGCCGGATTGAATTTGTACAGGGGTAGGAGCAGGAGCAGAATAGGTTTGCTGTTGTACAGAAGCAGGGGCTGAGGCAGAAACGGTGTAACTTTGTTGTTGCTGTTGTTGGACAGGAGGTAAATATCCGGAAGAAAATTGTACAGGAGCCGAAGCAGAGGCAGAGTAGGTCTGTTGTTGAACCGTTACTGGAGCGGGAGCAGAATATGTTTGCTGTTGTACTTGGATGGGAGCAGAAGCTGCCGACGAGTAAGTAGTCTGTTGTTGCACGGGTGCATTGTAGTGATAAGCGTTACTAGCCTGCTGCTGATATTGTGTATGTTGCACTGAGAAGCTGGCCACAGGTATGGAAGCCTGAATGGATTCTACTACAGCAGGTGCTTGGACAGATTGATGGGATTGGTAAGTAGCAGCTGGTGCCTGGTAATTGTAGTTACCCAAATGGCTGACGTCAGCATAAGCCACTGTGGCCAAAGCGGCCAGACCAATAACGAACAAAAGTTTCTATGGAGAGGAGAAGAAGAGGAGAAAAGAAAAGCGTAAGTTTGCGGATACACAACACAACATAGTTTCACAAAAATTTTTTTTTGTTGGATGCACTTGAAGAATTTTTAAAAAAATTTTGAAATTTTTTTTAAGTTTTTTTTTTTTTTTGTTTATTTTTTATCATGTTATGCAAGCACTAACCATTTTGTTTAAAATTTGTTATACGCCGGTTGTTTGTTTGTTTATTTACGCTTGTATTGCTTACAAACGTTGAGGTTTAACTGATGATCGCTTTTGGACGAACATGACCATTTATAAGCCATCTTCAGTTTTCTTTTTTTGTTTGGCCTCTGCAAGATGGTCGAAAATGCGTTTACTTTTGCCGTGTGAATTGATTTTTTCATTCAAGCGAATTTGAATAACCAGCACATCCCACGAATACATATGAACACTGCCTGCTAAAACCAGCTGCATGGTTGGTTGAGAGAGCCACACTGGTTATGAGTTAAAAGAGACGCTTGCAGCTTTGGTTTGCCAGCTGAAAGACCCTAAAGTGGTGCAAAATATTTACAGGCACATACGCACACAGAAACTGAGTTATTAAATAAACGATACGAGTAACATAATCAGCTCATGGTCTATGGGGCTAGCAACGCCGCTATAAGAGTTGCTTTACAGAAGCAGTATCAGGCGACCAGCTAAACAAGCATATTTTATTAAAAAAAAACAAAATATTTGTTTATTTTATTGGTGGATTTATGATTTAATCCCGATATAACCAACCCAGCAAAAATTATTAATTTATAATTAATAATTAATTTTATTAATTTATTTAATTAATATTACTATAATTAATTAATTCTAATTCATGATTATTAATTAATTACCTCCAACTCGGACAAAAGTAAAAGTCGTGCTCTATCACAATGGGCCTGAGTGGGGCCACTTCGAGGTGGTTTTTTTTTTTTTTTTTTTGAGAACCTATTCATCATAATTTTATTCACTCAAAGAGATTGTGCCAGAAATGTGCTGGTTTTTTATTATTTCGTGTTTGTTGGAGAGGTCTGAACGCGGTTTTGCCTAATAAGCCTACACCCCACCTATTACACTACGGCGATTTTAAGCGCTAAAGGTCTGTGTAAAGTCATGGATGCTTTCGAAGAGAAAAATACTCGTCAGCTTTCAAATGGACAAGCCATACGTAAACTAGACATTATTTATGGTAGAGGACGCTGTAGCAATGGGAACTACGTTTGATAATATAGTCCTGATTGGCCTCCTGCTGAATACTTAATTAGTGGTTTTGGTTCCCTTATAATTATCGATCTGTTATCAGAGTACAACTTTAGCGTGATTAAACTTCTCGAGGCATTCCCGAGAACATCGTAATACTTACAAAATTTCTTTCAATACAGGGTATATCGTAAGAAGTTCGTACTCGAAGGGCCGGCCCTTTAGTTTACATTTGTAATAATTTGTAAAATTAGAAACAACTTCTGCAACTAACTTAGTGATGTAAAAAAAAAAAATAATCCGAGTTGCATTATAAACAACAACAATTTAAAAGATTCTATTTCTTAAACGTCAGTGTGATCTTTTCTGATCTTGAGCTGATGATGCCACTAATTCCATCCAACACTCAATTCAATTTAGAGTACTAAGCACAATTATTTGAATTTCAAACGTTTGTAACAATGTGTTGAAACCTTAGCCAGTTAAACTGTAAATTAACGAGGGAGTATCTGCAAATCCTATGAATAATTATAATATGATGGACACTTTTGTTGGCATTAAGCTAGTATTTGTGGGACAAGCCAAGATACAAGTTATAGGCTCTTTTAAGCCATTATTGCTCTATTAACTGTACATGCCATACAGGTGTGTTAGTTGGTGTTGGTGTCATTTGCTGCTGTTTGAATGTTCACACAGCGTGAGCGCAATAAAGCTCATCAACAACATGATCATCATCATCATCGTCATTCTGAGTAAATTTTTTAAAAATAAAAAAAAAAAAACCAAAACTTTTTTTCGGCTTTTTCAATTTGCAAACTATAAATGCGTGCCGTTTTGTTTGAACATTCAACAGTTCTAATAGTACCGGCAACCGTGTGATTTCTTTAAAAAAATCGTTATTTTTGTGTTGATACAGTGAAATATATAGAGAGAGACCAAGAGAAAAAAAAAACGAAAACGAAACCGAAAATATTTAAAAAATTAACATAAAATTTTTAAAACAAAACAAAAAAAAAATAAAAATAATAAAAAACGATCATAAACTTTGTAAAAGTCTTTACACAGTATAGTGCCTGTCATTTACGAAGATACATCAAAAACAAGTGGAAATATTTCTGTTAAAAATGGTTAGTTGTTGCAATTAAAAATCCAACAATATTTACATAATAAATGGAAATAAAAAATACATTCAAAGTGCCATACAACAAAACTAATGTAACCAACTGGCTGGCTGTCTGGCTATCCTTGGAAATAGTTTTTAAACTATTTATAATAATAAACAAACAACAAATTCACATAAAAGAATAATTATTATTTAACTATAATAACAATTAAATTGCATGTGAATCTTTAATTTGCATCATCATATCATTTGAAATACAAATTGCGAGCAATGTTATGTCTTAGGAGTGCCATTCAAAATGAATATTTCTGTTGGAATTCATAATAAAACAATAACAAATTTGATTTTGTAAGAAATTTGGAATTACTGTTTCAAATATTTCTGCCAGAATTCCATGATTAAAATTTCATTTCTAGTACAACTTTCCACTGTACGTTTGTGCCTCCTTTTAGTGCAATTTCTCATGTCTGCTATTGTACTTTCTCTGTCCAATAGTCTGGGAAAAACTCCTATTCTTCGTGCATTTCATTGTGTTGGAACTAGCAATACACTGTACTTTTACGACTCCTTTTAATGCAATTTTTTATTGATACCCGTTACTTAATACTCTTTTTGTGCAACCAATACTCTGGGAATGGCTCCTATTCTTCGTGCGTTTCATTGTCTTGGAACTAGCAAAACAGATAAGGGGACACTACGTTTCTGAATATTAAAGATGAAAACGATCCGTCTGTATTGCAAGTGACTGGAAAGATCTTGTGTAGAAAAAGGCCTTCTCATACGTATAGTATGGACAGATGAGAATTACGTAAATAAAAGAAATTTTTAGCTTCACTTAACCCAACATAAAACATAACATAAAACATAACATAAACCATAACATAAAACATAGCATAAAATCCAAAATAAAACATAACATAAAACATAATATGAAACATAATATGAAACATAACATACAACATAACATAAAACGTAGCATAAAACATAATCTACAACATAACATAAAACATAACATATAAAATAATATAAAACGTAACATAATACATAAACGACAACGTAACATAAAACATAATATAAAACATAACATAAAACATAGCATAAAATCCAAACTAAAACATAACATAAAACATAATATGAAACATAACATACAACATAACATAAAACGTAGCATAAAACATTATCTACAACATAACATAAAACATAACATATAAAATAATATAAAACGTAACATAATACATAAACTACAACGTAACATAAAACATAATATAAAACATAACATAAAACATAACATAAAACATAACTTAAAACATAACATAAAACATAACATAAAACATAACATAAAACATAACATACAACATAATATAAAATATAACATACAACATAACATAAAACATAATCTACAACATAACATAAAACATAACATACAACATAACATATAAATTAATATAAAACATTACAAATATAACGAATTTATCGAGGTCATATCGCATGATCTCGGTGGTTAGATCACATTTCCTGAGTGGCCATTCTAATAAATAAATATAACTGCCATTAGAGGTCTAAGCCTTGTTTGTGGTTATAAAGTTCAAGAGATAAATTTATTCAAAATGAAAGATAAGGAGAAGTCTTAAGAACTCATTCCGTTGAAGATCGCATTAAGTTTACACAATCAGAACTTTAATACCTTCCGACTCTCTAGTATTCCATACTAATGGCTCAACAAACATTGGGAGGATTAATAATGGTCTCAAGCGTTTCTTACAAGGTATTATGTTGACGGATTTCTCCTTCTGTAATTTATTTCATTTACATAAGAGTTTAAGTTTGAAACCTGAAAACCTGAAACTATTGCAAATATTATTCCGTTTCACGGTCTACACCATTATTTTGAAAACTTTCATTTGGAAATCAAATTTAAATATTGTCAAACGAATGTGAATATTAAATATGTAAATATTTTAATACGCAATAACGAAAGCGTTACTGAAAGATTAGACGAATACTGTTCACTGCATCACATATTTTTGGAATTCTGTGTGGATATGGCAGATAATTAATTCAATGAAAATACAATGGCGCCTGTAATAACCCATTTGAGTACTAAACAGTTTAGCTGAGTGCTGAAATCGTTGCTATACCGTTAAATTCAATTTGTTCCAACCGGCAACTGTATTGATGAATAAATTTTTATTTCAGAAACTCTTCTTAACTCTAGTCGCTCTGGTTGCCTGTGTGGCAGCTGATGTTTCGCACATTACCAACACTTATTTGCCACCCCATTCTGCCTCTGCTCAGTCACGTACAGTAACATTTACACCATCTTCCGGGTATTCTAGCGGCAGTAGTGGTGCCTTTACTTCGACTGCCGGATCATCTGGATACAGCGGTAAATTACAAGTTGCTGGTGGATCATCATCGCAGGCCTTCGGTGGCAGTAATGCAGGACAATCATTTACCACCATCTATAACAGTCATAGTGGCTATACAACCGGTGCTAAACAAGTCATACAAAAATCGTACACCTCACCTGCTTTCGAGCAACAAACCGTGCAGAGAACATTCTCAGCTCCTGTAGTACAACAACAACAGCACACTGTACAAAAGACTTTCAGTGCCCCCGTTGTACAACAAACTTACACTGCTCCTGGCAAATCATACACCAGTTATGAGTCATTCAAAGCACCAGCTGTCGTCAAGCAATCATATACTGCACCAGTTGTACAACAAACCTATTCAGCACCCGGTAAGAACTACAATAGTTATCAGTCAGTTGAGAAAACTGTTGTCTCAGCTCCCCTAGTCCAACAACAAACATACACTGCTCCAGTAGCTCAACAAACTTACACTTCGAAGACAGTCCAACAATCGTATACAGCTCCAAGCGTAGAGAGAGGTTATTTGGCACCATCTGCACCTGTTGTCCAGAAGGCAAGCTATACTGCTCCTGGTAAATCGTATACCAGTTATGAATCAGTATCTGCCCCTATTGTCCAGAAGACTACTTTTAGTGGTCCAGCTGTGCAGCAGGCATATACTGCTCCTGGAAAATCTTACACCAGCTATCAATCTGTATCTGCTCCTGTAGTACAAAAGACTACTTATACTGGCCCTGTTACACAACAACAAGCTTATACTGCTCCCGGTAAATCGTATACCAGTTATCAATCAGTATCCTCACCAGCTGTACAACAAGCTTATACTGCCCCTGGAAAATCGTATACCAGTTATCAATCCGTGTCCTCACCAGCTGTACAACAAGCTTATACTGCCCCTGGAAAATCGTATACCAGCTATCAATCAGTATCCTCACCAGCTGTACAACAAGCTTATACTGCCCCTGGCAAATCTTATACCAGTTATCAATCAGTATCTTCCCCAGCCGTACAGCAGAATACTTACTCTGCTCCTGTAGTTCAACAAGCTTATACTGCTCCTGGTAAATCGTATACCAGTTATCAGTCAGTATCCTCGCCTGCTGTTCAACAGACAACTTACACTGCCCCCGAAGTGCAACAAGCTTATACTGCACCTGGCAAATCCTACAACAGCTATCAATCAGTTTCCTCTTCTGGTGCCCAAAAAACTACGTACACAGCACCCGTTGTCCAGCAAGCATATACCGCTCCCGGCAAATCTTATACCAGTTATCAGTCAGTATCTGCTCCTGCCCCTGTCGTACAACAAACTACCACGTATACTTCTCCTGCTGTCCATCAATCCTATACTGCACCCGGAAAATCTTATACCAGTTATCAATCCCATACTGCTCCTGTTGTCCAGAAAACTTACTCTGCTCCAGCTGTAGTGCAACAATCATCCGCTGCCTATAAATCACAAGCAGTTGAGACTTTTGCTGGACCATCGCATTCATCTGTTATTGCTACATCTGGCATTGATACGAAATACGCTTCCAATGGTGGTTACATCTATTAAGCACTCGTCCATCGCAACGTCACACCACACATACACACACAAACATTGATGTTGAAGCAACACGTCACTTAGTCACATTCATTTATTTTTAACCTTTTTTTACATTTTATTGGTTACGAAAACGAAATTTTTTGTTTAAAAACGATATTTTTCTTTATTTTGTATTATTTTGTTGAAAATTTATTTTATTTGTGAATAATAAAAAACAATTTTATTTCAAATTTTTAAAAAGTTTTGATTTATTTCTGTTAAAAAAAACTTTGCGTGAGAAAGAAAAATTGGCACGAAAAGTTGCTCAAATTTCTGTCGTTCGTAGTCGACTTTTAACTGTACGTTCCAGCACTTACAGATAAAAATTCACACACACTACATAGATGATGTGAGCAGCTAGATTGTAGTCCTGACTAAAGGATTACAATGACCAATTATGTATGTACGTACGTACTTTATTCGGTCTATTTTGTCAAGGGACAAGGGACGGATACAGCATTCAACAACACGTGCAAATAGTGAAATTGTTTTATCAGAATTTCGGAAACATACCCAGCGCTACGCCCATTATATAGTCGTCAATAATAGTCCCAACAAGAGATCTATTTACAATCGATTTGGTAGACGAACGAATTAACATCCAATCATCGCCAAAGTGCAAGGTAGAAAACATCTTCGCTGTATGTGAGTGTGTGCAACAGAATCCAAGACAGTCGATTTCGCGTAGCTTACAAGAACTCGTCCTTTCACAGATCAGAATTTGGCAAATTTTGCGTCCTGACTTGCACCTGCATTGATACAAAATTTAACTGAGGCGAGATTTGACCATAGGCAACGCTAAATGGACTCTGGAGCGGAAAATCGAAAAATCTTTTTCCGCGCTGTACGTAAACATATAATTTTGCTGAATTTGGTACGATACCAATCCACAAAAGATCCAATAAAGTCCAATGTTAGGTGTGGATTTTAGCTATAGCATGTTATCGTTGAATATTCCTTGCGGAATGACGATGGCTAGGGCATTACTTTTTCGTTTCTTTTAGCCTGACTTGAATGATCTTGAAACCAATTGAAATGTAATTTCAACAGAGCGACACTAGGTTTCACAAAATTCATGCAACATTGGAAATTCTGCACGCGCGATTTGAGGGCATGATCATCTTACGTGAGGACGATGTGAACTGTAGCTAGCTTTATGATATTATTGTGTTTATCAAGTGTTTACGAATAAGCCACCAACCACAAACAACATTACCCAACATTACTCGATTAAATTCAGCCTGATTTCATGGAAAATTAGATTTTTCAGTTGCTTACCATCCAGAGAACCCATGGCGATCATCACTCAGCACAGTCTGCTTTTTTAATTTATAGTTCGGAATCACTTTTTATGCGAGTGCTCTGCACTTCAGGACAGCAATTATCGGTTCTTGGGCTACAGAACGTTTAAAAATCTGGGCATAGTGGCGAACGTGACACTAAGACAGCTGGTCGGTTTCAAACAGAGCTTAGGGGTTGTTCAAACCCACCACTAATAGATTATGGCTGAGACACCTTGGAAGCACTTGATGATAGACCCAATATTACGTTAAAAAATGTAAATTATTGTTTAAATTAATATGTTTGGAAAGCAATCTTGAATGAATTAATGAATGAAAATATCACACAAAAGTATTTGCGTGTAGGGTATTGTTGCATTCTCACATGGTCCAGCATTTACTAACAAGAGTTTCATTGATTGCTAATCACTTGTATTAAGTTTCTTTAAGAGTATCAATGTTTCATTTTAATTATGGTTTTGAAATCATCAATTTAAACGAATGCGTTAAAGATCACAATAAAAAATTTCTTCAAAGCTAAGCTTCAAAGCCGGAAGTTACTAAAGTTTGTTTGTAAAATTTTCAAAGCTTGATTAGCAAACCTAGAAATTAATGCGGAAAGGATTGGATGATGATCATATGGAAGGCGGAGTACATAATAAGGCATGTCAAGGGCATTTCCCACTGTATAAATGAAATGAAAGAAACTTTAAATATTTTTCCTAATACTTCATCGCTATTGTTTTTTTTTATTGATTTAAACTTATTAACTAATCTATCACCGGATTGGGGGTTTAGCTTGTTTCTTTGTTTGTTCGTTTGTTATGATTATTGGCATTAATTTATTGGCGTACATAGCCACCATTGGCGGCATATTGGGTACCTGAAACGCCATGAGAATGTGAGGCAGCAGGAGCCAAATATTGATTAGATGGTTGAGCAACTGCAACACCGTGGCTGACACTGCCGGCACCGAAACTACCAAAATCAGCTGAGATGCCATGCGAAACGGAAGCAGCTGGAGCCAAATATTGACGAGCAGGTTTAGCTACAACACCGTGACTGACACTGCCAGCACCGAAACCACCGAAAGAAGAACCGCCAGATGAGAAACCATGAGAGACACCATGAGAAACGGAAGCAGCAGGAGCCAAATATTGATTAGAAGGTTGTGCTACAACACCATGGCTGATACTACCGGCACCTAAGCCGCCGAACGAAGAACCGCCAGATGTGAAACCATGAGAAGCACCATGAGAGATGGAGGAAGCAGGAGCCAAATATTGACGTGAAGGTTGTGCTACAACACCGTGGCTGACACTACCGGCCCCAAAACCGCCAAAAGAAGAACCACCAGAGGAGAAACCACTCGAGTGACCAACACCATGAGATGGAGCCAAATATTGGCGGGATGGTTTAGCTACAACAGCATGAGTAACGGTGGCTGCACCAAAACCCGAACTAAAGCCGGCGGATTGATGGGGAGGCAAGTATTTGCTGCTTAACGATCCAGCTGAAGCGGATGCTGTCAGAACGGCCAAAGTTAAAACGAAGAGTTTCTAAAACGGAAAAACCAAAGGAAAGCAAAAAAAAAAAAAATAAAATTTAGACTTAAAAGCCAGGCTTATAGTCTTAAGCTCACCATTTTGTTGTAAAGTAAAGTGGTGTGTTGTGATGTGATGTTACGGATAGAATTCCTGAGACTGATGCTTTGACTTCAATTTCCTACAATTTTTATACAAAAAATTCTAAACAAGTAAAGATCAATGAATAGCATGGATAAAATAGAAAAAATCGAAAAAATATTAAAAATTTGTTGTTTTTTTTTTCAATCGATTTTTATTTTTT
>QOCX01000153.1:86499-127777 GCA_005959815.1 Sarcophaga bullata
TTTTTATAAATTAATGTTTTTTAAATTATATTTTTCTTTTTTTTTTCTTTTTTTTTTTTTCTTTTTCTTTCCAAAATTAATGAAGAATTTTTAATTTGTTACTGTATTTGTTGTTGTTGTCAAAATAGTAATTTATTATGAAAGAAACAATAAAAATAGAAGAAGAAGAAAAAAATAATACTCATCTATTGTCTAAAAGTTCTTTAAATTTGTTATTGTTTTTTTTGTATTTATTTTGCAAAGATCACTTAAATCGAATACTGGAAATATAAATTAAAGATACCGATAATCCGCGTAAAGTTAAATTAAAAGTTAGAAACGAAGAAGAAGAAATAAAAATAATTCATAATAGTTAGTTGCCAGTGTGAATCACATACGATTACTCTCAATACAGTTAACGAATCTTTAATACCCTCCCATTTGAAGTGCTATTCCGTACTGTAAATTGTTACATCGTTAAATAGGTGTAACGAAAATACTCTACGTCTTAATGCTGACGGTGTTACAATGGACTTCAATCCAAAATTTAAAATGTAATGCCATCTTATCCTTGACCTACACCTTTTATGCTAGTGTCCTGCACTTTAGAATAGACGTTATCGGTTTTTGGTGAACGTTTGAAGAGATCTGGACATGGTGCCGAATGTACCACTGATGAAACTGGCTGGTTTCATCTAGGGTTCGAACCCACCACTCGCACTAGGTAACGCAATAGGCCATAGCAAGCTATCCTAACCTAACCTAAACTATACTTTCCCTTTCCTTGGCTTTAAGTGCCATTCTTTAATATTTCCACTTTTGAGCGTTAATCGCTCCCGTAGTCTATAAATGTTAGGTACAGAATGACGTTAAATTCAATGGATTGTTTGCAGATAAAGCAAACAAATAATTCTTCTCGGGTTTCATCTTGTTGCCAACGAAGTTGAGCCTTCTTATACATCATCCGGAGAATATTCCGTATGACTGAATCAATCGGAACTCTTAAGCCCGATGACAGTTCAGAAATTGCTATCTCTTTGTTCTATAAGATCGGTTCATCAGTAATAAAATTTAAAAGGATATTCTGGAATTCACCATGTAGAAGTTACATTTGAATTGTCCGAATTACGTTGATAAGACGCTCGTAGGAGTATTGATTGCAGACTGGCAGTCCTAGTAAATTGCTTCATTAACAACTCGGTATAGTCTTGTTATTCTCCTGAAACCTGCCGCAGTCATGAGGCAGCCTATGTTTTAACTTTTAATATACGTACTATGTACACCATAGTCTGTTCAGAATTTTGAAGCTGTCGCTGTAGTTTCCAAAGGCGTTGCAATGGATTTCTGGATTGTCAGTTTAGGGACTCGTAGTTGGAATCCAGGCTTGCCTGGATTGAAGCGTGTACATGATTCAAAATACGTTAGGAGTGAACTGCACTTAGCGTTTCTGCATTGTGATTCAACAGAAGATCGGAAATAGATCGGAGATGATCTGTTTGACTAGAGTTTGCGGTTTCCATCGAAAAAATATTTTAAGGTATTAAAGAGATGTGAGGACTATAATCAAAAAAGTATGGAAACTGTGAACCTAACCTAACATTCGAATAAGGAGAAACCGGTTTAAATGCAATACTCAAATATAAACAAACAAGTCTTTGTACAATTTTCAGTGACACCAACTGTAGCATATTTTTAGAATGTAGTAAACTTTTTGCACACCCGGGAAATATTCATTGGATAATAGCAACTGCACTTAATTCTTTATTTATTTGTTAAACTATAAAAATAAATTTTCATGGTTCTGAATACCAAAAATTGTGAAAGATTGATCATTGCTTGCTTGATTGATCATGGCTGTACGATTCTCAATGATTTTAAAAACCGGAAAAAATCTTGCAAATCAATATTTGTGTGTATCATTGTATGCTACGTTGTTATTTCGTTTAGAATATGAAAACTTTATTTGATAAAAAAGTGTGGCTAAATTGTCAAGTGATTCAATATTTATTGTTTTTTTTTTTAATGTTTAGTTTGTCACTTAATAATCGTCACTTTATAATAGTTTTTCTTGTCGTTGATCAAGATTTTGATTCTCTTTCTTACTGCATTTCTTCTTTAATAGAATATAATTCCTTATGCTTGATTTGACAATTGTTGTGGAATTAAAAAGTAAGGTTAAGAATTCATGAGACTTGTTTCGCATAAAAAAATAGCGAACTTTTTTTTGAAAATATAAATTTTTTTTCTTTTTATTGCAGTTAAGAAACATCAGTGCGTAATTGGTCACTACAACAACTCAGCCAGGATTACGACCTAGCTTCTCACAGTTAAGGGACAACGAAATAATAATACAAACAACCAACATCGGCATAACAATGGTATCCTAAGCCTTCATAAAGAAATTGTAACACAGCTATTGACAGCCGGCACCTGTAAGCATTTGCTGAAAGCATTTAAACAAGGTGAGTCATTGAATTTTTGTTTGACAACTATTGATAACAGACCTCGGAATGATTTAAAGAGCAAATTGCGAAAAGGCAATGCCAACCATTAGGTAGCAAACTATTCTCTCATTCTCTTTATTTTCTACGTTAGACTCGTGTTTATATTTGGAAAAAAATTGTCACTGCTTTGTTTTAATAGAAAGGTTAGGTTAGGTTAGAAAAGCGGCGAACCCGCCTTGAAGGAACCAGTCTTTAGGCCCACTATAATACTACTGTCAATATCCAATCCGATGGTTCCCAGACGAAACCAACCCGAGTCCAAAATAAATCTTGCTATTGCAGTAATTTTTATATTAGAGGGCCCGATGGTCAAGGATGCCAGGCAGTAAGTGGTTAAAAATCTCAATTTTTCATGACAAGAGCACATGAGGTAAAAGACACTCCCCGCTTCCTCAGATGCACAACAAGTCATTTGCCGGAATACCTAGTCTTTCGGCATGCCTACCAGAATTTTAGTTTCCTGTGAGAATCTCTTTAGTGTGATCGATGGTCCTGTTATTTAAGGATAGAAATGAGTCGTTAGCAATATGTATCCAGCTGAGGCTAGCAATATTGAGCATACTCTCTTGCTGTCGCGATTAAGTTTTCCAAAAAAAAAATGAGTGGATAACTCGTAATTTAACGGAGAAATTTGGAATATCTATGCCCTGTAACATGTCTGAGATTTCGAGCTCCATACTGGCTCTGGCTTGTTCATAAACAATGTAATTTCCAACGATATCTCAATGTCTTGGGACTCATATAAGAATGATGTGGAATTTCATGGAAAAGGACGGACGTTGAAGCCATGCTCGTTTGGGACTTAAAAGTAACCTGGTTGTGCGAATAAATCAAGAGATTTTCAGGGGAAATCGTTTCACCCAACAAGCCTTGCGCCGCTTTCAAAATAAGTGTGACCTGTGCCTGACAATCTTTGCAGTGGTCAGGCAACCTATAAAAGATCCTTAATTCAGGAGATGATCATCCAATACTAAATATTTTAATGATTTATACAACCATTTCACGAAGTGGACGTATAAAGTCTGTCAAACATTATTTCATGGTCGTAAAGGAAGGAACAGACTTTTCTAGCTTATCCAGATCGCTTTGAATATTAATTGGTCTAAAGTTGGAGTTTCACATAACTAATGGGACAAGCTGTATGTATAATATTTGCTGTCAGTATTCATTCTAAAGCAGTACATAACAGAAGTTAGCCTCCACTTGTTACTGTTGTTAACATGAAATGTCGAAATAAACTCTCCATTATTTCAGCAACCATGTGTCAATTGCCAGTAAAGCAATTATCCAAGATAACAAACGAAAGCCGCGTCTTGCATTGGCATATAAACTGTCTAATGAGTGCTGTAATGATGTAATTTTTTGCAGACAAAAGAACTTTATTGGGCAAGCCAACTATCTGTCTATGGATAATAAATAAACTCGATATCAATTGCTAAATACTAGGGAGGTTAACTTATTATAAGGAGTAGCATTTAAGAGAAATAATATTGAGATCTTTAGAAGAGAAACTATTTCTGCTCTACCATCCCTCGTTTGTTTTGTTTATTTATTTTTTTTTCAAGAAAACTAGTTTGTTTCATAAATTCCTGCAGAAAGATGGAATTATTGTTTGATTTCGTATTTATAAAATTCGATAAAAGTAAACAAATATGTTTATAAATAGTATTTCTAATGTGTGGTGACAAAAACAAATCGATAAACTATTAAACAATGATTTGTTGTTCTTTGTTTGCTTTCTTAAGAGATTTTTGAAAAGAAATTCCAAATAAATTATTTTCAATTAACAAAACTGCAACTGATGTCATCGGTAATTAAAAATTTTGCATAATTATACGTATAAAACGAGAGGGGATCACAATTAATTTTTAAGAAAGTGAAATTCAAATGAAAAAGAAAAAAAAAGCAAAGAATAATGAAACCAGTTCCATCATAAAATGGCAGCGAGAATAAATTAAGATACTGCAGATCGACGTAAATAATAGCAATTCGATTGACAATTTAATTGAAAACAATTAAAAACAAACAACTGAATTATATAACAATAATGTTATATAATTATTTAAATTATTTGTATTAAATAATGTATTTAAAAAGTGATTACGCTTTTCAAGCATTATGAAATTCAATTTCAGTACTGAATGCCAACATTGTTTAAATTGTTGCCTTTATTTTCTATTTCTTATTAAATAGTCTTTATTTATTTGTTGTTATTATTGTTTAGAAAATATTTTATAAACTATTAAAGTATTTAACTTAATTATACTATTTTAAACTGATGATATATTTTTATTTTTTGTGATGTTATCACTACAAGTTTATTCACCTTTTCTGGCTATTAAAGTCTGCTATAAATAAATCGTTTAATTTTTGTTATTTTTTTTTTTTATAAATTAATGCATCTCTAGAAAGAAGTTTTTTTTTATTTGTTAATATTTTATTATATTTCATGGTGTTATTTAATAAATAAATACAACAATAGTCTCTTCATTTAATCTCTTTTAATTTGCTGCATTTATAATGAAGAGATTGTTGCAAAATTAGCAGTGAATTCTTCACTTCTACAGATGCTTTATATACTTGATTATACATTTAGTGGCTTCAAAACCGTTAGTCTGTTAAGACCGTGAGTTGTTAAATATCATTCATCTGAGGCCTCTTTCTTAATTTAGTGAAAGGTCTGTCGTCGTAGTCTAGTAGGTAGTGTGTTGGCTTATTAGACATGAGACCACAGTTTAAACCCCAGGTTAGACATCAAAACGAAATTTGGAAAAATATTTCTCTGGCGTCTTCCTCTCAGCAGACTTCTGGAAAAAAATTGCAATGAAAAGTTTCTCTAAAAAAAAAACCTGCCGTTCGGAGTCCACTTTAAACTGTAGGTCACGTCACTCATGTATAAACTTAATTCACACAATATACATACGCTGTGTGAGAAGCTAGGTTGTAATCCTGACTAAAGAGTTGTAATGACAACCTAACTTCGAAAATGGAAATTTAAATGCGGATACTTTTCGTGCATTATTGGGTGTTTACGGTCGTTATAATCAATCGACTATGCAAGGAGTGGACAAGTTTACAAAGAAATTTGAAGAGACTGGAGGCGTTAGTTCTTCTATCTGCTCGACATGGGCTAACTGTAATCCGTAACCATAAACAGACATTTTTTGATAAAATCTTTCTTCATATTCATCCCTATAACTAGGAGGTGACAAATTTTGTTACGAGTAGTGGAAATGAATTTTTAGGAACATATTTCTTGAATTCACTGTAGTCTAGTAATTAGTGTATTGGCTTATTAGAACTCGATTCAAATCCCAGGTCAAACATATCCAACAAAACGAAATTTGGAAAAATATTTCTTTGGCGCCTTCCTCTCCGCAGATATCTGGCAAAAACTCTGTGAGCAAGTGGTGTGAGCAACTAGTTCTTAATACCCACTGAAAGGTTGTAATGACCAATTGTGTGTATGTATAATAGCGTTACAAATGTGGTTAGGCCGATGCATTTTTACAATGTGACGTCCTTAGCAATCTAGCTATTTTACGGCTCGTTAGGGCATATTTTTCATTTGTATATCCAGCTTTATTCGTATAAGGACCAGTTCAAGCCAAAGCTATACCCGGCTGACCGTTCAAAATGCATTAAACACATCGAGGATATCGATTCCATAATGTTCATAGCAATACAATTTATTTTACGGCTCGTTTTCATTTGTATTTAAAGCTCTATTCATATAAAGTCCAATTCATGTAACAGCTATACCCAGTTGACGATTTAAAACATGACCATTTTGTCCCATAACAACAGACTTTCAATGCCGACTTTTCGAACAGACTTTTATTCAGTAATGAAGTCCATTTCTCCCCTGCTCATTGCGCCAACAAGCAAAATTGTAGCACATAATTGTCACATTAATTTGCGGTCATAAGATATTGAGTATCCATATCAGATTCACTGATTAAAGAGAAGAAAAGTGGTTCAAATACGATGATGGATAAAGTATGGTGAAGTTTCTAAGAGAAATTCAGAAAGCCAGGATTTCTAACAAGGGAGATTGAAACGATTGATCTTGATCTCTACTATCAAAATTAATGACACTGAAGCCAACAAATCAGGCCAGACCACGCAAATTTTGAATGACCCGGCAATAACTGAAAGAGAGATTGCCTGGGAAGTTTCTATGCATCCAACATATACCCCCGGAGTGGGCACCAAAAGCTTTCCAGTTGCTAGGGTTTATATAGAGTGCTCTTTAAATTTCATAGAGGCCTGCATTCTTTGAAGGAATAATGGCTTTACCTTGATTAAAAAAGAAAAATGGTGTGAAAAACGTGAAACCAAACTTTAATTGACTTTTTATTGACTGAATTAAGTCCAGCATCAGTTGAATTTTTAATCTGAGAAGAAATTCTGGTGAAAGCGCATTATTAACAAAAAATCAACAACGTCCACCATATAAAATTAATCGCATTCTGTTGGAAATATCTCTGAATTGTGAAATGTAAATTGTAAAATACTTTATTCCAGTCAGTACGACTGTCTGTTGCAGAGACACTCAACTGTTGGCATTCCTTCTTAGATTGTTATCCTCTTTGGAAATTAGCAACACTGTTTACACATCAGACTCAATTGTGATTTGTTTTACGACAAGCATTAGAAAATGATCGCTTATATAGAATCCTACTTCTGCCTTCTGCCTACCCACATACACATTAAAAATCAATTGAAATGCCACTAACACCTGAAGACCAATCGTTATTTTATTGGCGTAATTTGTCATCGAACAAAAGATATCAACGAGACTCACCCAACAATAACAACAACCATATATTTATCTTGAATAACACGCACTCTAATGACCCCTATAATGTGGATACATACATCATCATAAACAGCCATTAATAGCATCAGCGTCACCAACAGCATTATCATCATCATCATCATCATCATCATCATCATCATCATCACCACTATCATCATCATCATAATTTGTGTTATCAATTGCAAATGCAATCTCGATACCTACTCTGCTCATACATCATGTTACATGATGCCACACACCTTAATTTTTGGTTTATTTTTTCAAAGCATTGTATGTGGAACAACAAACACAACAACAAACAAATTAATTCAACATTTATTTTAATTTTTTATTTTCAACACCCTACACTGTCATTAATAGTATCACAAAGCATAAGTGATTATGTTTTATATTTGTTTTCAACAGGGAATTTCTTTTCAACAGGGTCCTTCGAACTTTAACGATTGAAAATGTTGAAGCAACTGTTTGAAGCAAATTGTTGAAGCAACATCTGTCAAATTCGTTGTCATATATTCAGTCTGTTTTGCCATATCGCCATGGGCGATTATAAATTATGACGTATGGTCGATGAATATGCTCTGGAGTAGTTGGCAGCTGTCCTTAATTACATGCATACATACATACATACATACTTAATTGGTCGTTACAACCCTTCAATCAAAATTACGATCTAGCTTCTCACACCCCTTATGTTGAGTATGTGTGTTAATTTTATGCATGAGCTGACCCGAATAGCCATCGAAAAACCATCTGCAGCGATGAGGCCCATTTCTAGGGAACGAATAAAATGATCAAATTTGCAAAGAAAGACCTTAGGAACTCGAATGCATCCCGAAAAAGTCAATGTTTATTAAGGATTTTCAGCTGGCGCCGCCATCCGACCATGTCTGTTTGAGGACAACGTTGTCACGACCATCACTGTCAATGGCGGGCACTAAAGGACTATGATTACCAACATATTTTGGCTTGAATTTAATGATCTGGACACCTACGACATGTGGTTACAAAAAGACGACGCTACCTGCTCATTCCATTTTGGATATCCTGCACGAGCGATTTGAGGGTAACGTCATCTCACTGGCCACCGAGATCGTGCGATATCACTTCGTTGGACCTTTTTGTGGAGTTTTTTTTAAGCCGCAACTGAATGAGAATAAACCGTGTATGAGAATAGGGAAAAGATGGTCACAATACACTTCTAACTCTATGTCTAGAAGTCACCGTTGTCCAGTACATAGTGTTATGGTTTACTAGACGTGAGGCCTTGGTTGGTTCAAACCCGAAGTCAGTCATCAAAACGAAAGTATGGAAAAATATTGCTTCGCTCACTTCTTCTCAGCAGATTTCTGGTAAACATTCTGAGAGTAAATAACGTTTTCAGGAAAAGTTAAGAAAAAGTCTGTCGTTCGGAATCGATTTTAAACTGTAGGTCCCGCCACTCACGTATAAAAAAATTGACACTCTCAGCATAAGTCGTGTGAGAAGCTAGGTGGTAAACCTGACTGAAGGGTTGTAATGATCAGTTATGTATGCATGCATGTATGTAACTCCATGTCTAGTTAGTCGTCCCGATGGTCGATAATAGGTTCGAATTCTCGAAGTCGCAATGGAGGCAGTATTATGCCTTAAGATTTCTTTTCATTGATTTCATCATAAAATCGTACATCAAATCAGAGTATTTTTGATCAATTTGCTCACTAGCCTGTATGTGTTCTAAAATTTTTTACGCAGTTGCAACTGGCATGAAAATGTGCATCCTATCTTTAGCTAAGTTTAAGGAATTTTCTGCAAAAGAACTAAAAGGAGAGAAATAAGATTCAATAGGAGTTAATTCATGTTGAATTTACTTTCCATAGGGTGAGTGTAACCTTTAGGCTCTGAAGCTAATATCCTCGAAACTTAGCTCTTTCTAACCACCATGCATGAACGAAAACTTTTCAGCCTGTCTAACTGTTATTTTCCTAATTTTTTTTTTATTTGATGTGGAATACAAGTGTTCAGAAAAAAATTGTCTTTGTTTGTAAATGAATTGCAAAAAAGAGACAAAAAAAATGCAAAAAAAAACTCGCAAATATTGAAAATGAGGCCACACAGTAATAAGCCACTTAATTTGTATTTCATTTATAAACTGCGAATAATTTTTTATTTCTTTTGGTTGCTTTTGTTTTGCTTTTGATTTTTTCTTTGTAGATTTTTTTTCTTTCGATTTAAACGTATCTTTTTGTTGTTGACAATTGTTGTTGTTGTTGTTGTTGTTGTTGATTTTTTTTGATTTTCATTTAACAGATGAAGTCAATAAACAGCAGATATGAATATTTAACAATAAAAATAAGAAGAAAAATACAATAAAAACAACAACAACAACAAAAAAAAATGCATTTACATCGGATATACAGTGGACAAATTGGGCCAAATACTGGAAGTAATTGAATTCGAATATACTTTATTAATAACACAATAAAATGTGAACTTGTTTACTACAATAGAATAAGATGGACGAACTAGCGTACATAAATACTAACCCACTTATTCCACATTCGAGCATAGAACATACTTACATACATATGTTCATAGATGGCGTCATTTCTAACAAACGCTTATACTAGAGGTCTGGCTGAAGAAAGGTTAGGTTAAGTTAAATTACTAACTATTGGCAATGGACATAGCTTTCTTTGGTTCTACCTATGTATATAAAGTTCTCATTCCTTAGGCAGTCAGTATCCATTGATATCAAGGATATAGCTTCATTTATAAGACTTTCAGGCTGGTTTCCGGCATAGGGGAGTCGTGGATTTAGTGTGAAGCCCCAGCTCTGGCCAACTTCTTCGATTAGTTCGGTTGAATTCGTGCAGTAAAGGGACTGGTTTTCCTATAGAGCCATAGCAGGCCGTTAAGCGTGCTCAATTGAGCTTTCGTATCAAAGCTACCATCCCGACCTAACCTAATCTATCCTAACCAACTATATAAGGTACTGTTGTAAGTCCGCAATATAAATGCAACTCCTGGTTAGCATCTCACAGACATTCAGAAAGATTTTATTTAAATCGCCACATGCTGTCAATAAATTCTGGATATTCAAGAATTCTTCTTCTTCAAAGACAAAGTAATTGTTCTGAAGTTTCTTTTTCTTTCTCGTTCACATCCTAGCCCTCCGATTTCTAATGTGTTACTCCTTTTTGCTGATCAACTTCTGGATCCAATGTAGAGTATATGAGGCATGGCATTGGTAGAATATTCCGTCTACTATGGCCCAGAATGAAACATTTTGGAACCTGAATAGGATTTTCGGTTGTGTATTGTACTCCAAGAGCAAAAACAATTTGTGGAATGCACACATTAGTTATCTCTGCAGGATATTTGGAAGTCAGCGTAGTTTAGTAGATGATGTGTTTGCCTATTAGATGCCTACACGTGGTTCAAACCCTCTGGCTGTCGCCTTAGAAGTATTTTTTTCGTTTTGTTCCAAGATGTCTGGGTTTGAACCATGTGTAGGCATCTAATAAATTATTTACCGATGACAACGATGACTTCATTCCTGTTATCACCACACATACATTGTCTATAAAAGTTTTTTAAAAGCGTAACGTTCTGAGTCAGCTTTAAACTATATGTGACGCATCTCATGGATAAAATTAACAAACACAACAAAGGTGATATGAGAAGCTAGGTTGCAATCCTGACTAATGGCTTGTAATGGTCAATTAAGTTAATAATACAATGAAAAGTGTTTTGATTGCATTAGAGAACTAGTTTCTTAAGGTTGTATATTTCTACGAATAGTTGTGATTGTCTGCACTGTACTTAGTCCAAGTTCTACTGCTATACACGGGAATGCGTAAGCACTTCCTGTGTCAAGACAGCGTACTGCATTAAAATGGAGCAGCTAATAGGTGGTTGATTTAAGGAATAAGAAACAAATTTAAATACTTAGTAAATCCAATATAGTATCGCTAAGATATTTTGAATGCAGAATTTGAAGTTTTAATCTTAAAATCAAGACTGAAGTTTATTTGAAATACGTTTGATGTTCTTTTTTTTTTGTCTATGTGCGGTTTAATAAATTTTTTAATATTTTCAGAATCTATGCGTACACACTGACTAGATAATCTCTTGGTTATTATTTTTATGATAATGGAATGTGCGTTTGAGATCACTTTCTAATTTTTTTCTTTTGTGGATTACCTGACTCATAAACTTTTTTTTTTTGTTAGTATTTCGTTTCTTACGATCTCTGTAACCTAATTTAACCTGCAATAAAATTTTTCTTTCTCTCGCATTGTACTTTAGATTTTCTTGGGAAAGTTACTTTTTAAGTGTTCTCTATACATTTTACAAACGAACGAACATATACGTATGAAAACAAATTATTACGCGAGCTATTAAAATGGATTACTTAACAAGAAATTTTTACTTTTACTTTGGTGTGCTTAAACCTTTTAAAATTTACTCTTTTTTTATTCTTTAGAACTGCTTTCTTAATTTTATTGTTTTTGTTTTTTTGTTTTTAATTTCCAAATTTTTATTGAATCAAACCACTGTGCCAGTTATTTTTGTTTTTTTTTTAAGACGGCAGTACGTACATGCGTTTTACGTTACTGTTAGCCAATGAAAGTGCATCCATAAATTTTTATCTCAAATATTTTGTCACTTTCTTTAACGCACGAAACAAGTCAACTTTTTTAATTCAATTTAACTGTCGATCCTCAACGACTTTCCTAACACACTTCCATGTCATAATGATAACATAAGATTTTTGTAATTTTTACTAATTTTTAAATGCATGTTACTAGCTTTTAGTCAGGATTACAACCTAGCCTCTCACAGCACATATGATTTGTGCATGACTAGCCTGTAGTTTAACGTCTACATTGAATCAACTTTATAGGCGTCATATGATTAGTCATTACATTCCTTCAGTCGAGCTTACAACCTAGCTGCTCATACCATTTAATTTTATCCATGACAGGCGGTAGTTACAGCTTAACGTCGATTTCGAACATCAGGTTTTTGAAAAAACTTTTCATGGCAATCTTGCTTACACTCAGAGTTTTTACCAGAAGACTGCTGAGAAGAAGTCGCCAAAGAAATATCTTTTTATATTTCTTTATGTTTGAAATGTCTGAGCTTAGGTTTCAATCTTGGTTTCTTGCCTAATAAGCCAACACACTATCTTCTAGACTAGATATGTGTGGAGGTAAAAAGATTCTACGACCATATGACCGTGTAATGTTTCCACAAAACTGTTGGCCCTGGTAAATGTCAGGGAAATCCATTCCTGATATTAAGTGAATGGACAGAGTACAATGTTTCTGGTTCCAGTATTCACACAAATATCAAATATGTGCCGTGATTAAGGTTCCTTCTCATAGAATCTTTATTTTGAACTTAAAGCAATACCTATGTATAAAACCTATTCCCTGGCTATTCGTAAATGGTCTGAAACTGGATTCAAATCTTTTCATATTAAAATTGTTTAAGAGTGTTCGATTCTCTTTACCTGCTTTTTCACTCGGCAGTCTCTTTCGAAGACCTATTCATATTAAAAAGAATAATTCTGGGCCCATAGCTTTCCTCCTTACAAATTCAGCTACTAATTCACTTCCACAAATATATAACCAGAGATTCAGATTCCTACACTCAGGAAGTGAGTGTATTGCTCCTACCTAGGAACTTCTGCCTGGTTTGGAAGTGCTCCGTTAATTTTGTGTCAATCTTATTAGAGAGAAGTGCTAGAATAACGGTTTGCTTATTAGTATGGTTACGTCCTTCTAATCGTATTATAGGAGACTTTCAACTATCTAGGGCGACAGCTAGCTTATGAGTAAATTATCACTTACGAAATTTTTAGCCTGTTTTTCACCACAACAGCTAAAATGGATATACTTTCGTACTTAATTGTTCATTACAAACCTTTAGTCAGGATTACAACCTAATTTATCACACCACCTATGTTGTGTGCGTTAGTTTTATGCATAAGTTGCGGAACCTACAGTTTAATATCGACTGCGAATGACAGATTTGAGAAATTTTTCATGGTATTTGTATTTATATTCAGAGTTTTTGTCAGATGACTGCTGAGAGGAAGATGATGAAAGAAATATTTCGTTTGATATTTAGGATTAGAACCACGGGATTCTTGACTACCACCTACTAGGATAGAGTGACTATAAAGAAATCATCACATCCTAGATAACTACGGGTAAATAATAGCACAAGTGTAACAGAGTGGAATGGATTTACTTTTTATTTACACTGTTTTATAACAGATCGTATGTATTGACCACTGTGCCTTTAACTACCTTCTAATACCCTGTAGGGTGAGTGCTACATTAAAGTCAATAGTCTGTAAAAATGGTGTGTAAGCATTATTTTGAGCTGGTATAAAAGAAAGTGGACTAACAATCAGTAAATTTAGTGTGGATTCAAATTTCGCAATCAACAGAAAAGCCAAATTCTTTAGCAGGTAAAATTTTATAAAAAAAAACAAAAATCTTGTGTTTTACGCAATTAAAAAAAAAACAATAAAAAAATAAAAATTTTTTACAGTATGGGTGGTGCTGATATGTTCTATAAAATGCTTGTGAACATTTTACTTCTCTGGCTAATAACAGTGTCGTCAGCTGTCAAGGGTGCCGTTATCAAGACGCATTCAAATGAAATCGATTCGAAGCCGACTGATAAGATTTACGTACAGACATCGGATTTAGTGGTGAAAGAGAAGAGTGGCAAACCTTTGGTGTATCATTTCATAACCGACTATCCGCATCCGCATGTGCCCACCAATAATTACATCAAACCATGGGATGTGGTAGCCTCAAAACCCATACGCGTTAAAAATGTCGAAAATGCCCACAGTCGCATACTAAGAAAGAATAATATTTTGTATCTTGCAAAACCTCATGAATATGAAGAGAAATAAAGGAGACCAGATGTTTGAATTTTTTAAAATTTGGGGAAGAAATGTTTTATTTTTTTTACTTTAACGGGATCCATAGCAGGCAGGTTGCTGGTTTTTTAAGCGTATTAAACAATTTAGTAAACATAGCCACCATCAGCAGCATAGTGAGTATCAACCTTGTTGGAGGCGGCTGTATCGGGAGCAGAAAAGCTGGAGCCGGTGAAAGAGGTGGTATAGGAAGGAGCAGAGACTGAAGATTGATAATTGGTTTCGGAAGCAATGCTGTTAGTTTCGGGGGCAGCATAACTGTTGCTAGAGAAGGTAGCAGCACTTTCGGGTGCAGAGTAGCTGGTATCAACTTTGTATGGGGTTGATTCGGTTTTAAACGAGCTAGTTGCGGGCACTGAGTTGGAAGCAGCACTAGCAGGGGCAGAGAAGCTGGTATCAATTTTGTAAGAGTTTGATTCAAACGAGCTAGTTGCAGGAACTTGATTGGAAGCAGCGCTGGCTGGAGCAGAGAATGAAGCATCCGAAGAGAAACCACTGTTACTGCTAAAGCTGCTTGACTGTGCGGGTGCTGAGTATTGTGTGAAAGTGTTTGTAGCTGCTGGAGCAGAATAACTGGTGCTTTGGAAAGTGCTGGCAGCAGCTGGAGTTTCAGCGGGTGCTGAATATTGTGTGAAAGTGTTTGTAGCTGCTGGAGCAGAGTAACTAGTGCTTTGGAAAGTGCTGGCAGCAGCTGGAGTTTCAGCGGGTGCTGAATATTGTGTGAAAGTGTTTGTAGCTGCTGGAGCAGAGTAACTAGTGGTTTGGAAAGTGCTGGCAGCTGGAGCTGGAGCCGAAGCTGAAAAGCTTACAGAAGGAGCCGATTCATAATGTTCATAAGTACTGCTGGCTGAGCCATGGTGATGATCATGATGGTTATCATGGTGGCTAGTGTGGTGGCTGTCATGGTGCTGATCATGATGATGATCATGATGATGATCATGGTGGTGATGATCGGGCGGCAAATAATTTCTGTTCAAATGGCTGACATCAGCAACAGCCAAAGCGAGGATGGCGAAAAAGGAAACGATGAAAAATTTCTGGAAAAAAGAAAAGAAGAAATCAGTTGTTGAGTTCTTAAACAGAAATTCAAAATAAAAACAAAAAATTGAAGCAGATTTTTAGGACACTCCATGTATTTGAGACTGTTTAAACGATCTTAAGAGAATTAATTTAAAATTTAAGCACTTTTATGGTTTAATAAGACACTCAATCAATTGTAAATTCACTTCATTGTGTAGAATCACTGAATTATCCTTTTGGAAACATTTGAAATATTTTTTTTGATGTTGTTTTGTTTCACTAACCATTTTGTTTGGATGAAGAATGTATAGCTTGCTAGTTTAAAACTACTGATACTGATTCAACAACGGCGCTTCTATTAATATTTATACACGATTTAATTTATTTTCGAATTGTTGAAACTCGTCTAATTAATCTGATTATTGATTGAAATTCAGAAAAACAAAATTCCCCTTTAATCATCATATGTTTGTTTGTCTGTCGTTTTTTTCTATTTCTTGTTCTATTCCTTAATTGTTATTGTATTTCATTTGACTGCATCTTATGACCGTTATTTTAAATTTAGAATTTTGTTTTAATTAAATTATAAACAAGACTTGCTCTTCTAATGTTTCTAAAACAAGCAAAAATATTTGACCATCTTCATAACAAAAAAAAAAAAAAAGGGAACAGAGGGGACAGAAAATAAATTAAAAATAAGAACAACTTTTTCTTCTACTTTTTAAAATAATCATTTATCATACGAGGTATGTTCTGAAATGAAATTAATTGCTTTAAGTATGCATATCCACTCGATTTCCTCCAATACTTTAACCAAATCGTGAATCTGTTCTCATAGTTTTCTTTGGTGGGACACAACATTTCTACAAACATACATACTTGGCCTCTACAACCCTTTAGTCAGGATTACGGCTTGACTTCTCACACCACTTATGTTGTCTGTATTAATATTACACATGAATGGCGGAACCTACAGTTTAAAGTCGAGGAAATGGCTGAAAGAAATATTTTATTTTCATATTTGAAACAAGGCCTCACGTCTAATGAGCCAACATACTACCTACAAAATTACGGTTGAGTCTAATAGGTCTTTAATTAAGTGTTTCCTATTCTGCCTAACAAATTAAAATCGCACAATCTTAGTGGCCAGTACATGTCACCATCAGGTGTCATCGCATGGACTGTTTAACATGTAGCGCCGTCCTAAGGGAGCCACATCTCGTTGGTGTTCAGATCATTCACTTCAGGCCAAAAAGAATTTGTTATCATTCACCTATTGTGCTTGCCGTCAAGTCTAAAATTCTCAGTAAAGAAGTAGTTTTTCGGCATGTATTCGACACTTTTGCATCAATTATGGATTGTTATCGTCTCAAGTTCGATAAATTTGCGTGTGCTCAATCAGAAATGGAACTCATTGCTGCAAATCATATTTCTATGAAAATAAATGTCAGTTGTCAAGATCTCCAGAGCTCATTCAGCAAACATGCGCTGTCGTCAATGGTTGTTTACCTTCAGTTACTGTATTAGTAGAATTTTGTACCGATGCAGGCCCAAGTCACGATGCAAAATGCTGCGAAAGGCAGAGTACTTCTAAGCTATTCGCAAAAGACAACAAACACAGTCATAGACTGTGGTTATTATTGAAAATCTGAAAGACAAACAATATTTTTAACGCACCTCGTATATTTTGATTGCTTTCAAACAAAATTTATTGTAAACATTTTGTTTTAAATGCAATCGATTTAATCGAAAACTGGTATTTGTCTAATGCAAAAACAAGACAGACAGAATAATCACAAATAAACTTTCAAAAATGTACACCTGCGTGCAGGGATCTACAGTTTAACAGCGACACGAATTTTATTAATTAAATAAATAAATTATTCATATATACATAATAATAAGGCTAAATAATATGTACAATATGTACAATATGTACAATATATGTACAGTATGTATGTACATAATAATTGTTTATTTATTTTCAATATTCATTTTACAAATTCAAACACTCGTATCTCAAGTATATTTCCACACGAGACATGAGTCGTTCACATGCTTCTTTAATCGTCCAAACTAACAACGATAAGAAGCAAAGCGAGCGATCGTTTGTTGTGCCCCCTTTTTTTTTCTCAAGTACAGCACGCGATCTTACATAGCGATTTAATATGCATTTGTGATTGTGTTAAAATTTTACGTTTCATTGATCAACAATAATAGTTTTATGTAAACTATGGAAATTTTAGTGTTTGGCATGTTGATATCCGTTCTTTTATGGTTCTCTTTAGACATAGGCAGTGTGAGGGAAAGTCTTGAATTAGTTTTATTTTTCACCCTGACCTTGAATGTAGAAAACAATGCTTGAAACCTTGATAACAACTATTTATTGCCAAATACGTTGTATCTTAAAACAAAAACAATTCTAAAGAAGATACATTTTTAAACATTTTACAATAATACAACAATTATGCGAGGGTGGCTCAAACTAAGATGGCTTAATGAATAAAACATCACAACATAATTTCCTTTTTAGTTCAATATCTTTTTTGCTAAGCGATATACTTACTACAGTTTCGATTTTATGTTTTTGGTGACAGCTGTCAAGCTTAAAATAGTCATCAAACGCAGTCTGTAGTCCATCAATATGAGCTACTTTTTTTAAAGTTTGAAAATCAAAAATTATCTGAGGCACGCAGTTTGCTTTAGTATTTCAATAGTTGATTTGGAAACTGATTTGATTTGGAAATATGTCCAGATTTTATTCTTTAATCCTTTACTTATGTTCAAATCTTTGAAGGGCTGCAAAAAATTCTATGGTTTTTCTTTGCATCTCAGAAACAGATCCGAAAGTTTTTCTTTGAACAGGATTTTTCCAATGCAGTCAAATACTTTGAGTGTTACTTTTAATCCTTTTCTTACGTTCAAATATTTGAAGAACTTGCAATAAGTTTTTCTTTGCATCTCAGAACTAGACCCGAAAGTTCTTCTTTGAATAGGATTTTTCCAATCCAGTCAACTACTCTGAGTGTTACTTTATCTCAAGTGTAACATAACGCATACATATTCATTAGGTTATCGAGTGCAAAAACTGGTCTTGAGTGCTGTGTAACATCTTATTTAATGAGGTACATATCTTGTACACAATTTCCATACATTCAATATTGGCCATTACAACCATTTAGTGTGGATTTTAACCCTGTTTCGCACACCACTTATGAATGGCGGAGTGTACAGTTTATAGTCGAATCCGAAGAACAGTTTTGAGAAATCTCTCATAGCATAGTAAGCTGAAAGAAATACTTTTTTTCATATCTCGCTTTTATTCGAAATGTCTGAGCTGGGATTTGAACCATGGGTTCTTGTCTAATAAGCCAATTCATGAATTTGTAAATGAAATTGACTGAAGACTAGTCATTCGACCAATGTGATTCATAATTCTTAATTTATATTTCACCACTTTGGAATTTTTTTTAATGTTTAACAAATAAAATGTTTAACCAATGGACTAAACGAGCCCATTTTATAATGCTTTCGTAATATAAAAATGATTTCATTCTATTGAAATGTAGGGTGGAGAGAGAGTCATTACATAGCCTGAATCAGTAGTTCAATGTATTACTCAACAAAATATATTTTCAATGATTTTGAATCCATGAACAATGTGTTTGGAAAACTTTTGATAAGGTTTTATTTTGTTCATCATTTAAGGAAAGCTATTGCCTAAAAGCGGCCAACTTTAGCCATTAGGGAGGGGGGATATTGTTTTCATCCATATTAATAATGACCAGCTTGCTGTTTTATACACTTATCGCATATTCATCCTATAGCACGGACTTGATGCTTAAGGTTCTCATGTTTGATATGTATTTTACATTTGACATTTTGTGTAAATCCATTAAAACATTGTCATCTATAAAAGTCATCTCATATTTGATCAATTCATGATCAGTTGTGAAAATACTTACGATATCAGATTTGCTATTAAATACCTCTAGAGATGATTGGTATATAATTGACGTTAACATTTTAAGTATACAAAGATTTTGTTTGCATTAGACTTATTAAATTTTTAGTTTGTCATAATTACACATACATATCTCTACATACATATGTAAAAACAAACTTTTATTAGTATTACACAGTAGTCCAATCAGACGGTGCTAATTAGAAGGGACTTTTGTTAAACAAAAGTATTGGCTAGTGGCGATTGTGGTTTTCAATTCCATAATATCGTTCTGTACGGAACATAGTTTAATCATCTTCAACAATGTGTTGCGGCAAACAAAGTTAGGCTTTGCTGGAGTCTGAATCAATTCGAGATCGCTAACTTTGTTGCTACAAAGTCATATTTTGGAGATAAATGAGAAGTAAAAGTAGAGATTGAACGTTTAGAAACGCTCTGTTAGGGACTCACATTGGAAAAGCATACAAGCGGTAAGCTAGGCTTAACGATTCATCGATTTCTCTTATAAAAAAGTTTTTATTTAAATACAAAAGGCACATAGGTTTTCCATTGGTACACTATAGCATTGGCGGAGGCAGACTCTTACTGAAGCAGAATTATAGGCCATATTTTAAGTGTTTGAATGTTTATATCTTTACTTCTTAAACCTTATAATATATAGGCCTGGATTTAAAAATATTTCAACAACTCCGCCGTTCCGTTCTCAAAAATTTTAACTCCTATACGTAACGTAAGCATTTTTTTCTTCAAACATTTCTTTTTAAATTTTTCTGTTTTTGGAAAAAAACCAGATGTTGTTTAACTGATTAGTTCCGAGCGATTTCATAATGAAACTTTAATTATTTCTAAGTTTAATGGCCATAGATTGTTTGTTTTTTGCAATGATAACCCCCCACAACGAATTAACTTTTAATGATTTCATAGGCGCGACAACTTTTGATAGGAGTCATCAAAGAAGAAATTAAAATGATTTTTTTTTGTTTTCTTTTTTGTAAAAGTGCGCGTTTCATAAGCCTCTCATCCATCTCATCATCATTATGTATGACCCATTACTTTAATAATAAGAATTTCAAAACGTTATCAGAATTTCTAATTAAATTTCGTTTTTTTTTTTGTTTTTTTTTTGTTTTCTAATCTTATCGTTTTAGTTGGCCATTGCCATCCGAAAGTTGTTAGTGCTGGTTGTTTGCAAATGGCAACAATTTCAACTAACAATCGTTTCCTACACGACGAATTGGTACAGTGCGCCAAGACCTTGACTAGTAAAATGCCTGCACCCCTGTCGGTATGTTTCTTTGTTAATTCGGGCTCGGAAGCCAATGATTTGGCATTGAGATTAGCACGTAATTACACTAAACGTCAGGATATTATAACCTTGGACCAGTGAGTACTTCAAATATTTGCGTTTCGAAAAAAAAACGAAATTTTCTTAACCTTACGGTTTCTTTTATGTTTTACAGTGCCTATCACGGCCATTTAACTTCGGTTATGGAAATTTCGCCTTATAAATTTAATCAACCGGGTGGTGATCCCAAACCCGATTATGTTCATGTTGCACCCTGTCCCGATGTGTATGGTGGTCTTTACAAGGACAAAGATCATCGCCAGGTCAATATGGCTGAGATCTATACCAAGCCTATTAAGGATATTTGCGAGAGTTTGAAGGCCCAAGGCAAAGGTGTGGCCTGTTTTATTGCGGAATCTTTACAAAGTTGTGGCGGGCAGATTATACCGCCTGAGGGTTACTTTAAAGCAGCCTATGAAGCTGTACGTGATGCTGGTGGTCTGTGTATTGCCGATGAAGTCCAAGTAGGTTTTGGTCGTGTAGGTAGCCATTATTGGGCCTTTGAAACCCAAGGTGTAGTGCCTGATATTGTTACCGTGGCCAAGCCTATGGGTAATGGTCATCCTGTGGGTGCTTTGGTTACTACGCCTGAAATTGCTGAGGCCTTCTACAATACCGGTGTTGCCTATTTCAATACTTATGGTGGCAATCCGGTTTCGTGTGCCATTGCCAATGCTGTTATGCGTGTTATTGAGGAAGAGGGTTTACAGGAGAATGCCCGCAAAACGGGTGATTATTTATTGGCCAAATGCCATGAGTTAAAATATGATTTCGATATTGTGGGCGATATACGCGGCATGGGTCTGTTCATAGGTGTTGAGTTGGTAAAAGATCGTGAAACCCGTGAACCTTTCACCAAAGCTGCCCATTGGGTAGTAAACCGCATGAAACAGGTCCACAAAATTCTGGTATCCTCCGATGGACCCAATGATAATGTCATCAAGCTAAAGCCTCCCATGGTCTTTAATAAGGAAAATGCCGATGAATTCCTTATGGCTTTCCGTGAGTGTTTAACACTTTTGACTAAAGAAAGTGACGGTGACAACTTACCTGCTGTTAATGCCCCGTCAACGATGGCCAGTTATAGGGATAATGTTAATGCAACGTCGAATAAGACGCCCATGTTTGAGTTGCATGAACGTTTAATTAAATCGGCTTAAGTTTCACCTTCTCTAAATATAAGTTTAATGAATAGTTTTAAGGTTTTTTTGTTTTTAAATAATTTGTAGAAGCCTTTTCCATTAAGTTTAGTTCTAGCATCTAGAATTACTGTATGTCGCGCAAAATATTTTTGGGAAATTCTTACAATTTCCATGCCAAAACCAAATTTTTTTATTAAAACTTTTAAACAAACTCTGTAAACCAATAAAATATGTATGAATTTAGTATGTAAGTTGTTATATTGTTGTAAAATAAAAAAAAATATTAAAAAATACAACATTTTACATTTTCTTAGCCGGATGAAGTAGGATAGAATTGGAGAGAGTGGCAGTCTTATTGAAATGAAAGACCACTTGAGCACTGTGAGCCATTGTGATACCACTTGCTGCTAGGCATTCCTCACAAGTTCAGATTAACCAGTATTAACAATCAATCATTACGGGTAAGTCTCTTAAATTTTACCAGAAAGCTTTATGAATGTAGTTAGACTATCGATATGATTAAAGATTAAACCGAGTGATACAAGTCTGCATTAAGCAGATACACGACGTATTAAGTGGATTATACTCCTTTTCTCTTTGACTAGTCTATAAACTTTTCAGAAGAGCTATGTTTTCGTTTACCTACCCATTACACAATCATGTGACAGATAGCGAGTAAACTCTCAATGATTTATTTTAAGTAGTAGTAGTAGTAGATTGACATTCTTTCTGTGAATATAGAAAAAATCTTTTTTCGTTAGCTTAAGATTTATCGGTAATCAATAAATACCTCTCTCTGCCTGATGTATAGTTCAAAGCAGGATTAGCTTTTATTTGTACTAGGAAATGGAAGAGCACACGTCCTGTAAATTTAGTGGGAACTTCCGTGAAATGTGTGGGATCCATCAATAGTGTGGAAATTCACCACCCGTTTAAATGTTCAATGCCGAAGATTCAATAATGTTTAGGGACCCAGCAGAGAATAAAAACAAATCCCTTTAAAGCGTTAAAATAGTGAAATACAGTACCACATTGCGACGTTAATAAAATGAATCAATAGATTTGGATACCCTACAGTCATTAACTAGCACTTTTGCCTTCTACTGTACGAGATCGAGAAACCTCTAAATAAACTTCGAACAATCGTGCAAACATGATGCAGTTGGAATCCATTTTTGATCGAACGTATGTACGTGGCATTTTCCTTGCATCATCTTAAGAAACCGATTCAGTTGAATGCTTCCCTTGATACTTGAAAAATATGTTGTCTGTAGCAATACAAATCCTATTGTAACGTTGCTTCAATGAATCAATAAATTTGCATACTCTACAGTCATTAACGACCATCTTCGCCCCCAATTGTACGAGATCAAGAAGTTTTTAAACAAATAATCGAACAATCGCGCAAACATGATGCAGTTTTATAATGCATTACCGTCTTAAGAAATCGAGGCACTTCAATGCTTCTTTTGACACTTGAAATGTATGCTGATTTCAGCGAACTACGCATGACTTGCATCATTTTAAACCTTCATACGCATTCTAGACAAACATCCTTCTTATGTTGACAATGATATTTTATTTCACACATACTACACATGTTTACATGTTCGTATTCCATTTGGCATTACGTAATAACAATTCTTCATACATAATTTTGCACTTAACAAGAGTAATAATAATAAATTACAAAAACAAAAAGAAAATAACAATAGTTTACAATAAAAAAAAAACATTGATAAATAACAACAAAAAGAAATAATAATTAGGTTATCTAGGGTATAAGCCGGGCTCTTGCATCATTGTCATAATCTCCAACTGTTCGGGCGGCATCGTTATCGGTGTCCTCCGCCAACAAATTTGGTATGAGTGTGGGCTCTGAGTACTGTTGGTTATCTCCGACCATTGTTGGTATTTCACTGGGCTACAACAAACAAAATTTATAAAAAATTATGCTTCGTAAGCAAAAATAGAGTAAGAGAGAGAGTACTTACCTTGGCTGTTTCGAGCAAAATATGCGTGCCATGCGGCGACGTAGAGCCGCGCATAAATCTTTGAATTGTTGAACCCATTTGTAGTTTATCACGGTCCACTTCAAACGATGCTGCCGTGGTGCCTGTGGAGCTTCCTGTGCCGGTTGTGGTAAGTCCACTGTCGATTGTGCCTGTTTTATTGCCCGTTTGCGGCAGAAATGATGCCAAAGGATTCTGGAAATGCAGGTTACGAATAAAATCACGTTGTCCCTGCTGTTTGCGACGATAATACAAATACCCCAAGCCACTTAGCAGCAATGCTAGTAACGTTAATACTGACCATACCACAGCAGTTGTATGTGATGTACCACCATTGGCTTTATAAATCTGCGTTTTATCGATCAGTAGCGCTGATGCAGTGATCTCGTTATTGTTATCACAATGCTTTGTTTCACTGACAATATCATTTCCACACAGGCACTCATAGCTAAACTCAGATTGTATGCACATGCCACGACATTTTGCCATTGCGCAGGGATTACGATTCATGGGTTGCCGCGAAGCGCCATCAATAAGTATGCTGTCCGCATTTAATATATTCAAATTAAAAGCTTTGCATTGTCTTGTGCCATATAAATTGCAGCGTATTGCTTCTGTGGCTCCGAGATTAACAATGAAAACTTCATTTTCATACCACGCTAAACCAGATGGGTTTAGTATAACGTTACCTTTTTGTATTACGGTAACGGCATTAGTTTTCGCTCCGTTACGGTAACTAATAGCCTGCAGGGTCTTTTGATGCAGGTCGGTATAGTACAACATTTTCTTGTAGGGGTCACATGCCAAGGTGGTAATGAAACTTGTGTCTTTTGTTACCAGATACTCACGTTTACTACCGTCCAAATTCGTTATTACAATGCGGGATTTGTGGGTGCCATAGGTTAGCGTTTGTAATATCACAAAGAAGAGGCGTTTATTATAGGCATCGACTGTTAAAGTTTTTATCACTTCATTTGGTTTCACCTTCAAAATCGAGCCACACATTTTGTTCTTAAACGAACAGACCTGAATTTCGTACACCTTACTACGGCTAATGACGTAGACATTGTCTGAAACGGTAAAAGATTGATTTTTACATAAAAATTCATGAGTTTATGAGTTATTTCAAATAAAAACCATACCTGTTACCCAGTCTACGGCCACTTTACTGGGCATTGACACCTCCAAGGCCGACTGTACTTTGCCTGTATCCACATTTACTTTATAGAGTATATTCTCGTTGTCGGTGCTGAAATAGGCACTACGTGTCCTTACATTCACATCAAAACCATGGATTTTGGTGTCATTAGCCTTCCAAGCGACTTTCAGCATAATGGGCTGTTCGGTCATACTGCGCACTTCATCATATGTGGAGAATAGTAAGGCATTTTCACTTTCAATTGATTTACAAGTAATTTTGTCAGGGCGCATCATAAATTCGGGATAACAGGAACATCTGTACGAGCCATGAGTATTTTCACACAGTTGAGCACAGGGCTCCAGTTCTTCACATTCGTTAATGTCCACACAAGAACGATGATCGCTGTCCAATTTGTAGCCACTGAAACAAGAGCATACAGATCCCGATGGTGTAGCTTTACACTTATGCTCGCAGGGCGGTTTACCATTTGCCGGTCTACAGGCAGTTTTGCACAAGGTCCCCTCATCTGCACCCGTATTACAATCCTCAAAACCATCACACACTCTTGACGGTTCAACACATTCACCGTCATGACAATCGAACATTTTCGGTCCACATGCCTTTTCATTTGTGTGTATGCCAATGGTAGCATTCCAGGCACCTTGTCTTTCACAATTCTCCTCATCCGAACCGTCGGTACAGTCCTTCTCTTTGTCGCAACGGAATTCCGCACGTATACATTCTTTGCTGGTCTTACATTTAAACTCATAGATGCTACACATATTGCCACAATCGGCCTCATCTTCACCGCGTGGACATTCCGCTGTACCATTACATTTGACCGCAACTTCGAGGCAAATATTTGGATCACTGGCGCATTGAAACATGGGATGTATATCATCTCCACAAGACATTTTAAGCTTTTTACCCGTTACCATGTCACAATACATTTCATCCGACATATCGCCACAATCATTGTGGCCATCACAGACCAAACGTTTGTCAATGCATTGGCCCAAGAGGCATTTGTGCATATCAGTAGGACACTCCTTAATGCCTAAAGTTAGTGTAAGAAATTGAAAATCAACTGACGTCTGAAGTATATAAAGTTGTATCTGAACTTACCGCATTTGTCATGTTCATCGGAACTATCGGAACAATCAATTTTACCATCGCACTCCCAAGATTTGGCTATACAGGTGCCACTATTGCACTGGAACATATCTTTGCTACATACGGGACGTGAGCCATCATCTTTGCCACTTGCCAGTTTACATTTGATTTCATCGGAATTATCACCGCAGTCGTTGACACCATCACACATGACACTAAAGTCCACACAATTACCGTTATCACAGACATGTTGATGTCTATGACAGTTCTTGGATTTGTCTAGAACAAGAGTTTTACAAAAGAAATCGTCATACTAAGGAAACATACAACTTACCAAACTTATCGCAGTGCTCTTCATCGGAACCATCATGACACTGTTTCTTGCCATCACATTTTTCTTCAGCTTCCAAACACTGTTCCTGATTGTGGCACATAAATTTACCAACAGGGCAAACAACTTTCGGTTTTTGAGTATTCGCCTCAGTACAGCCTTCTTCGTCTGAGCCATCGGGACAATCGCGTCGGTTATTACACTTGTGCGACATTGTTAGACATTCGCCCGAACGACAACGGAATTCGCAGTCTAAAGCCTCAATGCAGGTATGATTTTTGGCATCTTTGAATACCAGACCAGCCGGACATAGACAAGCGTAAGTAAATTTACCCAAAGTGACACACGCATGTGAACAGCCACCATTCCAATGCTGGCAAGGATGGTCGCTATTGGCTACGGCAGTGCTAGCCGCTAGAGGTATGTGTGTGGGTAGCGAATGACTGGCATAAAGTTCACGATTCACTTCGATATCGAAACGTTTTATGGGACCCAAATTCGTTTTATGTGTCCAATGTATCGTATTCGATTTGAGTTCTGACCAGAATAGATCCTCATCAACGATGGCAATGGAATAGGGTCGCCTCAAACGTCCTCGAAACACATAGGCATGTAAGTTGCGGTAATCAGAAAAGGATATGCGTCCCAGATCACTGTCAGCCCAATAAATCGTATTGGTTTCGTAATCACTGACAAATTTTATATCATCATCACCCAACTCGTCTTCAAAGACATGCGCATGTTCGTCACGACCACCCAAGGACCTTTGATCGATATGTATATAACGGCGGGATTTCAAAGCTACGAACATTTTCCTTAAAAAATATACACAAAAAATTACTTCGAATGCTTTAACGCATGAAGAGAAGTTTACTCACCCATCATGTGGTATAATAGTCAAACCAATGGGAGCTTCCGAACCAGAGAAGAAGGTAACTATGGCACGATGTTTGGTTTGCAAGGATAACACCTCTACTACATGTCTTTCGGCATCAGTCCAATACAGGTTATGGGACAAATGATCTGGAATTAACCAAAGAAAACGGTTCTTTAAGAGCTTTCCTAGCTTTAAAACTTTTACTTACCAAAAGCCAAAGCGGTTATGTTGCCCAAGTTGCCCTTCACTAGGGGCTTCACTCTCTTAGTTTGTAAATCCAGCTCGGCTATCATATGCTGATAATTATCGGCCACAAATACACTGTTATTGACACTATTGTAGGCAAGTTCATGTATAAACATGTCCAATTTGTGGGTTGTGGTAATAGTATGACGGCCAAATGTTGTGTGTTCCATTTCCAAGAGATTGCCTCTGACACCCAGGAAGAGACGTTGCTTTTTGTGGGTTTTAATGCAACGGAACTGATCCGGGCCTAATTGCATGCCATCAGGGCAGGCACAAGAGTAGCTATTCTTCTCAGCTAACAGGCACATGTGAGAACAGCGTGATCTCTCGCAGGCATGTGGTATTTTCTTTTGTTTCGATGAATGATACACATGTACGGCATATATACTGCGATCTTTGGTAATGACCTTATGATCTTTGCCGGTAAATTTATTGCATGAATGTATACTTTTAGTAATCCAATCGGACCAATAAATATTATCCTCGAATATAGCCAACCCGTAGGGATGCTTCAAAATGTCATCCACAACCATGCGACGATTTGTGCCATCGGTTCGAGTACTTTCAATGGTAGCTAGTTTGGCGTCAACCCAATACAAACGATCATTGTACATATCCAAGGCTATGCCATTGGGCCAATGAATCTTTTCGGTAACCAACTGTATGGAGTTGGTGCCATCCATAGATGCACGTGCAATCATGGGATTAACGCCCCAGTCGGTCCAAAAGATTTGTGAACGTTGAGGCCACAAGGCTACACCACGCGGCTGGTGAACATCATCGGTGACTAAAACAGCACAATAGCGGCCATCATTCGAGCAGACAGCTATATGATGCATAACATTATCGGAGAAGTAAATGTTGCCTACAAAAGGAACGCATAAGTCGTATACTAGCCATAGGCATATTAGTCATGTGCTACTTACCAGTTAGCCAGTCTACTGCCACATCCTCGGGAGCATCTAAACCGGATGTTAATAGAATTTCCTGTTGTGATCCATCGGGATTTGCCTTTACAATACTTTCGCCTTCATTTTGTATATTTGTCCAGTAGATGTGCTCTCCATTATACGACACACCAATCACTTTCGATAGATTCTTTGCTATTGTATACACCCGTTTGGACCTCAGATTTACACCCATTACGGCCACTTGTGTGGTATACAGTAGTAAAGCCTCTTCACCATTTGCCTCACAAGTGCGATTATCCTCTCGTAGGGTATAGCCTTCATCACAGGTACATCTATAGGTTCCAGGTGCATTAATGCACGCTTGACTGCAAGCGCCATATTGTTCCAAACATTCATTGATGTCCATGCATACGTCTTCTTGCAGAGAATGCCTAAAACCTTTTGGGCATATACATTGCGGTCCGGATTGAGGCATCATTTGACATTTGGATGCGGTGGGACATATTTTATTTGTGCAGTTATTAGTTGAGGAAGTACAACGCATCGATTCATCGGTGTGATCGGGACAATCGTCTACACCATCACAGGCTTTTTCCAGAGATAAACAAGTATTATTATTACCGCATAGAAACTTACCCATTTCCGGGGTACAATTTTCAGCTAGTGAAACATATTGAAATTAATGAACTTGAGGTTAAAAAAGTTTTAAGCCATTTAGCAAATAACTTAGTTCTAGTCTATAATAGTACTTTTTAAGAACTTGTTAAGTACTTCTTGGTTACTATTTTTACCATTTTGTTGGTTAAGCTCATCTCTTTTCAAAAAAAGTTCTGTTGCATACATTTTCGTTTGTGTAACCTATTTTAATATTCAGGAACTCGCAGGAAGGGAACTTCAAACAGACTTTTTAATTATTCAAAAAGTACCAGCATGTCTCAAATACCTTTTTGACACAGAATATAAGTCCACATTACATCTTTCTGAGATACAAAAATTATCCTTCCTACTCTTCTATTTGTACAAGAAATACTATATTGAATAAAAGTGCCTTGGGACCAAATTACTTTGTTCCTTTTTCAGTAAAAATATCAAAAAAAAAGTACCAAAAAAGAACTTTAACCTTTGTTGATCCTCCCACATGAGTTTTTATTTTAAAATCTTGATTGAGAAAAATTGTAGAGTACCTAACGTGGGCCTTTTAGTGGCAAACGAATTATTACTAAAATAGTACTTACCGCAGTTTTTCTCATCACTGCCATCATTACAATCATCTGTGCCATCACACACCCATTTCTTGCTCTCCAGACAACGTTTGTTGTCGCAAAAAAAACCTTTACAATCGGCTTGAGCTTTTAGGCAGCCCGCTGATTCATCCGAACCATCATGACAATCGTTTTTGCCGTCACACATGAAATTTAAGGGTATACAGGAACGATCGGAAAGACAAGTAAATTCATATTGACTGCAATTGCGCTGCTCTGAATGCCAACCGCCAATACCAAAATCTTCCGAAGTACTATCACCACCACCATGTTGACGGTCCACACAATCTACTTCATCTTCACCGCCGGGACAATTTTCTATGCCATTACAAATAAGATCGGATGAAAGACAGGGGCCATGCGTTAATGAGCATTGAAACCAATTGGGTTTACGGCACATTTTTAAGTCTTTAGCAATAAAAAAAAAAATTGTGAGGTTATGTTTAAAATTTTCAGTGTCTTATTGGCTTTACTTACCGCAATCAATTTCATCCGAATTATCGGCACAATCCAAGCGTCCATCACAGAATTTCGTTTGCATAATACATCTGCCATTTTTGCACATAAACTGATCCGAGTTACAACGTGCAGCCTGAGTTACATGGCTTTGGTTTAAAATGACCGCTAGTAAGGCTTGTAAAATTGTAAAAGCGGTAAACGATGCAGGGAAATCATATTTTTTACGTACATTAAATAACGGTAAAGGCATTAAACACGACCTAGAAATTAAATTTTGTTTTTGTTATAAGGCACAGTAATGTTATTAAAAAAATTAAATGTCCTGCTATCGTTTTCATACTTACATTGACAGTTTATGGCAAAAAGTTTAAGTAAATATTTTTAAAACACACTCTAATAATTATTTAATTAATAATTTAACATAAAATTTAACAATAAAATAAGAAAAAACAAAGGAGGATGAACGAAATTTTTGGTGCATTTGCATGCACTGAGAGCCTGACTTGCACTGACCTTCAGAAGATGATTTGTTTTTTTACTTCAACTTAGTTGTCATAAAAAATTAACAACAAAAAATATGTGCGATGAAATACCGTTATATTTGTCAATACACTTTTAAATTCAATGTTTATAAACGCCCCTTAAGGTATGTGACAAGCTATGAGAAATTTTGTGGTACCATAGTGTGTTCAAAAACCAAATTAAGACTAAAAAAGTACTGTTTGAATTCAATGGTCTTTAAATATAAGTACAAAGACGAATAGTACATTATTTCTCCAATAGATGGCGCCCAATAAGAATTCAAATGCAGCTCGCAAGGTGGCATTCAAAAGATTATAAAAATTTTCTTCGATAAAGACAAAATGTTAAGGGCTGTTGTGATTCTATTATAATTATTGCTATGATGAGGTCTATTAGTACTTGGGTGCAGCACGGTCTATTATACACTCCTCATACTTTATGGAGTAGCCTAGTGCCCTGATAAAGTTCAGCATGCTGTTCGGTGACAACAATGACAGTTCCTTACCTAGAATCTTGTATGCACTTAGGAGTTTTTTTCTGGGATGCATTTTTCGCAGTTTCCAAAAACATATATTTCGATGGTTTATCCGCATCGTTCAGGAATCTACATGTTCAGCTTGACACACAGACCACTTTCTAAAAAAGTGTACTCTGAGTGACCTGTCATAAGACCGATTACCAAGCTCGGGATATTCCTGGATAGTCTGATACATGAATTCCGTCTTATTGTAATGCCCCAAACAAAATTGTGATTGTCTCAAAGCCACTTAGTTTGTGTCTTTACTCTTCCCTTCGTTAAGAATGTCTTTCCAAATGTCCGCCCACATTTTACAAAAGGGTTGCGGCCCCATTAACGAAGTGAGGGCTGTCGACTCAACTTCTTCATACACTTTAATATTATTTTCTTTAAGCTGAGTGCTCAAATGGTTGTCTGATTGTCTGATAGTATTGCTATGTCCTGTAAATTGTACCTCCTTTCCAATTTGAATTGAGTACATCTTTCAAAAGCGTAAATTTCCGCTTGGAGGATATGCACGAGTATAACCATTAATTCTGAGTATTTTATATTGAGACCAAAAACTTCCATCTCTGTCTCAAGATCCATTCTTAGCTTATCTGCATACAAGAAAATATTCCCTCTTTTAAGGGAGTATGTAGTTTTAACATTGTTTCATACGTTTTTGCTGTTGTTCTCGTTGCAAAATACTTCTTGATGTTTTTATTTTATCCATGAGTAGGAGTAGGTGCATGGGTGCTGAGAGAAGCTAGGGTGAAGTCCTGACTAAAGGGTTGTAATCATCGATTTAGTCAAGTAATCTATAATGTCCAGTTTAGCTAAGGCTGTTGCAGTAACACAACTAGAACTTTGCTTCAGAACCAGTTGTTTTTATTGATTGATTCTTGCTAATAACTGTGCTATTATTCTAACAGCAACTGTACTACAATCGATTTCGATATCAACAGGGATGATTATCTGTTTAAACTGTTAAAAATAATTTTATTTTTTGGTTGATTATAAACGAGTTTAATAATGGGCGACAACATATCATTAAGGATTGTAATTATATTAAATCGTTGCTTAATTTGGCAATAAAAAATATTTTTATTGTTTAATATTAAGAAGAATAAGATTTACTAGCGTATAAATCAAAACCTGAATAGTGGTTAAAAACCCTTCGGTAATTTTATTACCAGAAATAAAAATTTAATTCCGATTTGTTTAAAGTTTAATTGTTATTTAAATGGCAAATAAAATAAAAAAATCTTTACTGTAGGAGGCATGTACATACATATTCTAATTACGCAGTTTTTCACCTTCAGCTGTTGTTTTAATCTCGTGAGTACGCCAAGTATTTAAATTAATTGTTACTTGCAGGTTTTGTTTCTTATTTTTTTCTTCTTCTTAAGCTCTGCCCAAAAATTATGTTTTTGTTATTGTTTTACGACTTAATTAAAGTGTATAACAGTGTTGTAGTACGATACGAGGAGTATTTGTTTCAATTCAAATTAATTTTTTTTTTGTTATTATTTTTGTTGTTGTTGTTGACGGTGGTTTATATAATGATTAATGGCTGTCTATTCGTATGGCTTGTCTTAAGACCATTAGTAACAACACAAATACAAACTTTTTTTAATTAAATCCATAATAAAAATAAATATTAAAATGAAAAAAAGCTAAAAAAATATGTTAAGAAAATATTAAAAAAAAGAAATCATAATTGTTTGTTTCCCCTCCGACTTAGACCATCAAACCGAAACTAGTAAAAACTTTAAGAGAAGATCTGCTTCTTTTAATTCGTTAAACGAAAAAAAAGAAAAAAAAAACACCACGAGGTGATATTAAAAGTGGCATCGTAATCCTAATATAAAATCCATCAACATCTTATCAAATTATACCGAAATCAGGTATGATTGCTTGAAGGAAACTTCAGTTTACTGAGACTAAGTTGTATGCTACACAACTGGTAGGGTTTTAAAAGCTGATATGGATTTGAAAGAGCCATTTTTATTGCTTTACTCAATGTTGACCTATAGCGCTGCAGAGATTTTTTTAAGAAAATTCAATTTTTTTTATCTTAAATGCTGGTAGTTGTTGGTGCGTTTAAATTAAAATTCAGTTATCATTTGGTTTTTCTCAGTGCAGTTTCATTTTACATTCTAGATGGTATCACTTCCGTTCAGGTTGAATTCGCAACGATCTTTTTAGTAGGATAGGTTAGGTTAGGTTAGGTTGAAATGGTAGCTTTGATTACCGAAACATTACTTGAGACGTCACAGGTAAGCGCAGTAACTGTACCGAGCGAATTTCATCAATTACTCGTACATACATCGAAGAAGCTGTTCAGTGTAGGTCAATCAAATTTATTCAACACTTATTGTATTTGCCTTTTGACATTTACCAATGGATTCTGTCTGTTGCGTACACTCTCAAAAAAGCCTTGACGAGAATAGAACAGCAAAAGTCAAAAAATCGAGATAGCAGGTACAAAAGGCACAGCATATCTATAGTATCTGACAGTCAGACCGGCATTCGAGCATTTGGCTATTTTGAGATTAATCGAGTATGAATCAGCTTTGCTAGGTACAAGGTCATGTAGGAATTCTAGGCCATGAGCAATCATATGAGCTCACAAGGAGACTTCTACGCTATTGGGTAGGTAGATAGTTAGGTATAGGTGGCAGTCTATCCAAAGAGAGTTCATTGTAATACCACATACCACGTCGTTAAGGGGCCCAGAACCCATTCTGTGGAATTAAAAGTTATGCTCAACGAAAACAAATTTAAAGAGAGGCAAACAGCCTTCTCAAACCAACTGAATTTGAGTCAATAAAAACCTTTGTTGGAAAACTACAATGAAAGGCGATCTGAATCATGCATCAGACAATCAAGTTTGTCAGAGCAATTGGCTTTGAGGAGACATTATAGGAATATCCTATAACCTTGGGGGGGGGGGCGTACAATGAACGAAATACTAAGGCATCTCTTCTTGGCAATAATAATCCATAGAGGAGCTTCTAGTAAGGTTATTAGCTCCTTCATTCCCAACAATAGCTCTTGGTATTAGTATACCGACTGAGGTGGGGCATACATTAATGAAAGGCTTTATATCTTCCTTTTATGTCGAAAACATTAGACTCTGATAAAAGCTTAACTTTCAAGAAAAATTTAATTTTACCGGGCGAAGATCCAACCGTTTCTATTTTAAATTCATAAACTTACGTTAGATTCTGGGTAACTGCAGAGGGAAAGAACTGGCCAGATGCGTCACAACCGTCAAGATTAGCTTAGGTTAGGTTAGAGAACATGCACCTGTCACAAGGAACAAGTACAGTACTCGAATGTTAAGTTGACCCATTGTACACAACGTCCTTAAGAAGGGATGAACAAGGGATGGATAGAAAAAGGAGAGCGGGGATGGAAGGATAGGAAACGTAGGAATTATACAGAACAACAAACAAAGCGCATAAGGCGTAGCGCGAAGTCCTAGCACATCTCAGCCAACTTAACCTAATAATGAATCAATGGAGTGAATTGATGTCGGCTCTCGACACAGAATTCAAACCTTCAAAGAAGCCCTTGCCAAGGGTTTTCAACCTTAACCTACTAAGAGCTGAACAGTTACAGAGAAGGTGTTCGATAGTGTCCAACTCCTCCTCATCGGAACATACCCTGCTATAATCCAACTGGGATCTATTCCAGATCCTTGTCAGCGACCTGATCTCGCAGTGGCCCGTAATAAACCAACCCTAAGCTGGCCTTATCTAAGCCTAGCAGCCAACCTGTTCTAACACTGTCTATAGAAGGCCATACACACTTAGAAACATAACAACCCGATCCATTCACCCAACGCCTCTGCTCTTCCCCCCTGACCCATCCATTGATTAGGCCATAGAGGTGGCAGATTGGGGGATCAGGTCCAACTAATAAATCGCTCTCAGAAAGCAAACCTAACAGCGATGGCAACCGCTGCCTCATTACCGAGTATTCCGCTGTAACCCGGAACCCAGCATTGAGACCTTGCATTCGCGAACGAGCCATGATTTGCACCAGACCGACGCAATGGTCCTTAGGGCAGCCTGACTGTCAACGAAGATCGTGTAAGATTCCGAATCCGAAGTGGGCCCACCAGCTACAACCATCAAACTCTCCAATGAATTCTCTCCTTTGTGAATCCATTTAAAAATTTGCAGGCTTGTAATTCACCATACAGTTAATGCTAGATGAGCTAGCGGCTTTGAATATGGACAGTATAGAATGGTGCAGTATGTCTGGTTAAAGCTAGTAATCATTGCTGGACATTATGTTCTGAGCAGTCATGCAAGGCGGTTAGTCCTGCATCGGTCTTTGATGCATGAAACGTAAGGAGGAGGGAAACTGGGCACACACCCAGTACTATGGCAGCGGAAAAAAGACATCCTGGTATCTACTAACTGGAAAATTTATGTGACATTGGTAGTCCAAGCCGCTGTAACAGAACCCACATAGATTCAGTGATTTGGGGGAATGTTAAACTGTTGTATTACAGTGGGCTTTGTGTTGCATAATGGTAGGTGGACAGCCACTTCGGCTATTCAATACTATTTTACATGGATGTAGGGTACCAATTAATAATAATTTTAATTTTTCAGGCACAAAGACAACAGGTAGATAGACAGACAGACAGACAAACGTACATTCGTATCAATGTCAAATGTTTAAAAACGAAAGAATACATTTTTTTGTTTGTATTTCTTTTTTTTTTTAATAGAATAAATAAAATAAAATGAAATAAAATAAAATCTTTATAAATGAAAAGGTCATAAGATTCTGAAAATTAATCAGTTAATTTGTTAAAAAAAAAATTCATGAAAAAAAAGAAACACAAAAATAGTTTTGAAAAAAAAAAGAAAAAAAATGGGTATTTAATTATGAAATTAATCTTAATGACATTTTATGCGAGAAATATTATTAATTTTGTATTTTTCTAACCTCAAAAAAAAAAAAAAGCTTTAAATTGCAATAATTGCTTTAAAAATGTTGACTTAAAAATGATTTTGAAATTAAATTTTTGTTAAGAAAAAAAAAAGAAAAAAGCCACCTGAAATTGATGTCACAAGTCAGTCAGTCAATCTAACCCACCGTATCAATTTAAACGTTGGCTTTCAAAGGCTTTGTAGCAAAGTAAATAATAACACCCTCATACTTGGATCGAGTGCAGGTACAATATTTGATTTCATTGTTTCCAGATTTTTTTTCCAATTTTTTTTTTTTTTTGGTATGGTTTGGTGTACCTATCAAAACTTCTCTCACATTTATCAATTGCCAAAATGTAAATTGTTTTACGGTTATTGATGTCTTAACAAATTCGAATACAACATCAGTTTGTTCGTTTTTTTTTCCTTTTTCATTCTCTGGCATTTCATTTTAAATGCTTCACGTTTAAACCCGATATTTTTTTTTTCATATTTCATATTATTTATTAAAAAAATAAGTCTTTTCAAAAGAATAATTTGTTAATTTATTTTAATATTAGGTTATATAAAAAGTATTTGCGTTTTTGCAATAGCCAGCAGAAAGTATTGAGGCATTTACTTCAGGTGACATCAATTCGATCTTGTCAAAGGAATATCATTTCAGTTTAAAAAAAGTTATCTCTTTACAGTTGTTGCTTGTGTAATAAGTTAGTTGGATAGGTAGCTTGCCCATGTCTAATCGGTGGACATATAAGCCATTGCAACAGTCTGTTGCACGCTCATCAATGAGAGATATTAGTCACGAAATTTTATTGGAGATTGGTATCATGTTCGTAGTTTCTTTCTGTCTTCCAATCCTCTTTTCTTACATGAAAAATGTCTGGTCATCCAGTGTCATCCAAAAAATATAGAGATTTCATGGGCGTAGAAGCTGGCTAATGATATAGAAAATGCTTAATCGTTTCGATATTATCTCTACAAACCATGCATTCTTTGTTATTTACTGCACTTATGCGGTTGAAAGTCACCGTAGTCTAGTAGGTAGTGTGCTGGCTTATGAGACACGAGGCCACTGTTCAAACCACAGGTTAGACATCAAAACAACTTAGGCGACTTCCTCTCAACATATTTCTAGCAAAAACTCGGAGTTTCTATAGTATCGGTCGTTTGAAGTCGACTCTAAACTGTAGGTGTCGCCACTCATGTATAAAATTAACGCACACAACATAAGTAGTGTGTGAAGCTAGGTTGTAATCCTGACTAAATTGTTGTGTATGCATGCGATTGAAATGCATTTGAAAAGTCAAGTGGCTCACAAAAGATACATTATCCAACTCAATTCAGTGTGATTAAGACTGAACAAGCTCATGATCTTCCTCCATTTGTATCTGCCGAAAAAGTCCCTACGATTTAATGTGACATTATTGCCCGCTTTTTTCTAACTCAGTCCTGAAATATTTTGAATTCTTTAAGTTTACCTTGTATGATTCTCTAGCTATGTTGGCTATACGACAGGCCTCTTAATTTTCGATCACATCTCGGGTACGTACTGTCGATGAAAATGTTTAAAAGATTTGAAGAAATGCCTTCAGCGTAAAGCGATGTCATTTTTATCAAAAAACCGGAAAACTTTTCAAAGAATTTGTAAATATTTGATAATAAAGCTGGGTGTGAATACCGGAACTAGGACCAAAGTTGTTCTTCAATCTGTTTAACCAGTCACTGAGGATATTGAAACAATTTTGAAAACTTGGCAGGTCACCTGACACTGAACATCAACCACATAACAGTTTAAAATGAGGCTGAGTACAGTAAAGTTTGTAAAGTTTGCTCTTAATGGGGATACCTGAACAAGATGCATCATTATTTTTGTGTTTGGCAGGCAAATTTAAGAAGAAATAAAATTCTGTTGAATGTTAGAAAGATGGTGTGAGAAATTAGGTCATAATCCTGACTAGGATTTGAAGGGATTGGAATAAAATTATAGTTAAGCTTGTTATGAAGTCTCACTCACAAGGCAACCATTTGAAAAAAATCTGCTGAGTACCATTATGATTGCATCATACCAAGTATTCATTTGATGCCCTGCCAAGATTTACTAACCTTGTCTAGTAAGTTTTCTGTTCGATTGTGTTGAATGTTAGAAAGGTGGTGTGAGAAATTAGGACATAATCCTGACTAGGGTTTGAAGGGATTGGAATGAAATTATTGTTAAGCTTGTTATGAAGTCTCACCCACAAGGTAACCATTTGAAAAAAATCTGCTGGGTACCATTATGATTACATCACACCAAGTATTCATTTGATGCCCTGCCAAGATTTACTAACCTTGTCTAGTAAGTTTTCTGCTCGATGTACTCCGTTGCATAGCATAGACCAAGGTTTTTAAATGATACGTGATCAAGCCTTAAGGAGGTAAAACAGAACAAATTACATTTTGTAGTCGTCGGTGAAGATCGTTATATCACAGTCACTGAAAACAGACCATGTTCGGGTCTCATCGAAAACCCGTGTGGTTCTGTCCTACTTCAGCGTGCCCTATTGTACTTGGGCAAAACATATCTGAGAACTTAAGCTTCAGGGCAGTTCTACCAGCATTATTTTGAAAGAAAATATCAAGTGGTTGTAGAGACAAGATTATCTCGAGGCAAGCCAGCGGCGTGGAGGACCAGTGATGTCCAACCTCTGTAACATCTAATTGCAATACATGGCTTATATTCGATTGAAATTTATTCTCAATGAAGAAATCTTAAATTCCGGAACTTACCCGCAGTTACTCTTTCTAAAACCCTTTATTGTATTTATTTTTTTTCTTATTATTTTCAATAATTTTAATACGATAGTGTTATATGCACATGATGTGTACAAGTTTAACGAAATCATGATTTTGATTTTTCGGCTCAGATTCGAATTAATCACAGTAACATTTAATTTATGGTTTTCTGATGAGATTACCATTTGGCTGAATGACTTAAGCCAAGCAAATAAAATTAAAAAAAAGATTAAAGGAAAAAAATTAGAATCTAATAAAAGATTTTTGTATCTTATCGTATTTCAAAAGAGTTCAATGTAATTAAAAAAACAAAAAAACCAAAAAAGAAAAAATCTTAATTATCATTCGGCATTAATCATGGCAAATTTCAACACAGAAGTGTTTGGAACGAAATTAATCCGCACATCATTTGAGTTGAGTTTGTGCAATAGTCACTGTATTATTGGTAAGTTTACACGTTTTTGTTGGAGCATGTGGTCAAAAGCCAAACTTTTTATGAAGTTAGTGGTAATAGTTGAGACAGGATATTCAAATGATTTATACTCGATTTCCACATTGTCTTTATGAAACTATGTGGATACCCTCATTTAAGCCATGTTTTCAACATTTAATACCTAAAGTTCCAGTCTTCAGCATTCTTTCTGTTTGAAGTAGAAAAGTTTTTAAAAATGACTTGGTCTACCAAAGTCCAGTCTATGATAACAAATAAAAATTTGAATTTCAGCAAACTTTCTGTTTGTAGTAGTAAAGCTTTGAGAATTACTTGGTCTACCTAAGCCCAGCCTATGATAACACATGAAAATTTGTACTTATACTGCGAAACAGGCAGCCATTTAGCCGGCAAACAATACCAATAACAACAATACCCTTCATAGTTCCAGACCACGACTATTCTAATTTCGAGTTATAATATCAATGGGAGCAGTCTGTGGTGCTATTGCGACAAGAAATCTACTGTGTGTATATACTCTCCTGTAACACCGTTATTGCAAGCAGAAACCGTCTTTGGAAATTTGAAATTACACGGTAAGGCAAGTTTTTAAGGAATTTTTGCGTTACACTCTCGTGCGGACTCCGGATAAATACGATGCTTACCACACGAAAGTCACGACTTTCCGCATTGATATTAAATACCACAAAATATTGTAATCTACTCGAAATGCCAAGTTGCCATAAAGTCTCCTGCGAACTTTATGTGGACGGCCTAGCTTGTTTTGAAAACCTAATTTGTATTTTCCCCGTAGAGGTTGCCTTGCTCACAATGAAATTGGAAATTAGGAATAAATTCCACAGTATTAGTTATATACTTCCTGGATAGAAGAAATGATTAGACTAAGTTAAGGCCCTATTTAAATAAGCCTAATAGGACTAGTATAAATCACGTAACGTCACTTTGCCTAACGTAACAGTCGAGTGTCGGCTAAAAATTGTAATAAGCAATATTAAATTTCTTAGGAGCGCTTAGCTCCTACGAAGGATGTTTAACTTACAAGGTTTGCTTTATTCATTATGCTGTAGTCTTTGGAAGCAGCGTACATCTCGTGGTCGATCCATTTCCATTTTAGATCCACTTCCATTTTCTTGGTTTAATTGTTGCGGTATTAGTTGTTTACATATCTGAGTGAACTTGACTTGTTTCTCTTTCGCTCAAATGAGTACATTGTGCACATATATTTCATACCCTACGCTACGTCATCTGGATTCTTGTGAGTTACTCTAAACGGATTTTAATCGTCTGAATACAGTTTTTGCTTTATTGAGTCAGCTATTGGTGGCTCTTTCTACGTCCGTACTTGTGATCCATATACTGTCTAGATAGGAAAAAGTATCTAAACTTGGGAAATTGTGCCAAAACAAAGATGGTGTTACATGAATGACAGGATCTAATGTCGATTCCGAAACTTATCTTATCTTGAGAAACTTATCATGGCATTTTTATTTACTCTCAGAGAGTTTACGCCGGAAATCTGCCAAAAGGAAGTCGATGAAGAATTATTCTTTTTTATTTCATTTCGTTTGAAATATTTAAGCTGGGGTTTGAAGCGTGGCTTCACATCTAATAAGCCAACACACTATTTACTAAACTACGGAGACTTCAAGAAAACAACACAGTATCGACCAGATGAAGGGCATAAAACGATGATTACGAAAACGTGCATCTGTGGCATTCAAAATCTGTGTATAATACTTACTTACTGCATGATGGTTTGTTTATCAAAAAAGACGTGGCTCAAACGACTCCTGTAAACGGCAAGCTCTACAGTGCTATGAATTAAAGAATTAGCAAGAGCGCGTACTCCGATCTACAATAAAAATTCTGAGGATTGTATTTCCGGATAGTCTAACTTGTCTGTCTGCATGCCGTTTTGTGGATTTTCTTGAAGTCATGGGTCAACAATGTCAATAAATCTGGGAAATAAAAGATTTCTTTCTATTACCCCTTTGAATATGTTGAT
>QOCX01000153.1:127799-169714 GCA_005959815.1 Sarcophaga bullata
TTTTTTTTTTTTTTTTTTTTTTTTTTTTTTTTTTTTTTTTTTTTTTGGATTGCCCGTGATATTTTACTTGTTTACATAGTGATAAATAGGCCCTTGGGTATACGTGCGTGTATGTAATCTCATATTCAATGTCAAACAGGCAATAATAGGTAACAACTTAAAAAACAAAAATCTCTAACACCACCTATACAATTCCAAAAACAAAACAATTGTTTTTGCAATTTTTCTTTACCTTTTTTTTTGTTGTTATATTTCTTAACATTTAACAATTGAAAGCCTAAAGCTAACAGACTCTAAACAATTCACGTTTAATTAAAGACTTCAAATTCGTTATGGGTTATGATCCCTACAAATGAATCTTTTTTAATTCTTTCTTTTGGCCACATTAACACGCTTAGTATACGCCTTAATAAAGAGTGTATAATTTTTTTTCAGCTCTTGTTTTGCTTTGAACATCTCTTCTTTTTTTTCTTTTTAAATAATAATAGACCATGAGAAATGGAAGAATTTTTTTTATTTAAATTTTGAAAAATGAAATCAAATGCGTAATAATTTATTAATTGAAAAGCATTTGTTGTTGTTGCTATTATTGTATTAAGATGACCCACAACGGACACGCTATAAGCCACCATGTTTCCGAAAAGCGACTGTGTAAAGTAAGCGTGTAAACTTTAAAGGTACAGTTCACAGCAGTAGGGGTATTCATAGACATTTATGGAGATGCAACCCAAGAATTATGCATTGAATGTATACCAGAATGGTCAGACCAAAAGCAACTTAAAGTAAACAGATTGAATTTGAAACCAGCTAAATTGTCATTGTACAAGGTACAGAGATTGTTTGGATTTAAGCCCGCTGCACATTTTATTGAACAACAATCTTGAGGAAGATTAAGAGAAAACAAATCTAAAATGAAATTCATTTTGAGATTTCCTGACTTAAGGAATCGAATATTCCCTAGACTGAAATAAGAAATAACAATAGTATCTGCCAATCAGGGCACTGCTAAAGAGCATTTGGCTCTTATGGTTTGAATATTGAGATGGATGCCATGAAAGCCTAAGCAACACATAGACAGAGTGACCAGATTTACAGATACAACTGCTGTAGATTTAGGGGAAACCATTAAGGAAGTGAGATTTTCGCTGTCCTATAAAAATGGAGACACATTTTATAATTCTCCTCAGGAGATCAAAGAAATGGTATACTGAACGTTGTTAAAATGGTGAGGTTCTTTCATTATGAGTTTAGGGTCTGGTTGTGAATGAGTTCTTAATAAAATTGATTTCTATGTGGATGATATTGTTATAAAAGCAAGTGACAAGTTTGAAGAGACTCTTTGTTGAATCATCCTAATTGGAATTGAGCTTGCATGATCAGTGCTATGTATTAGATTGCTATCCGGGAGCCGCCTAGTTTGCGCTGAAAAGGGGTAAAAACCACACCCTTTGCTGCATTCCAGGACATGTAAGAATTTAAAGCAAATAACTGGCGGATGACCTTACCGGGAGGCTAATGGAGTCAGAACCTTTTAGTGACATGGATAAAGGAAAGGTATATTTGGCTAAAGGGAAGGAAAGATAGTGATATACTCTCCTAAGCCCAAACGAGATTGAGACAATTTAAACATTTGCGAGGAAATTATAGTGGGAATGGAGTTTTAGTGGAATAGATTGAAATTATAATCGGTCTTCTGAAGGGTCATTCTGGACTTAAAGAAATTTTCTACTTTATATGAACCTCTACAAGCCCGTTATCTAAAATCTGCGATGAAGAAAACGAATTGGCTTGAAATCAATGCGGCATTAATGAATCTCACAAGGAATAGCCATAACATAAGCTGTATGCTGGCTATTATTACAGAGAGCTCGTGGTTCAAACTCCATCCCCAGATATCTGGAATCAAACGAAAAATTAAAAAGTATTTCTTTTGGCGACTTCCTATCAGCAGTCTTCTGGCAAAATCTGTGAACATTATATAAAATTATCATCAAAAGCTTATCACCTCTATTGCCAGAGTGTTGAACAGTAATAACCAATTAAGTTAGTAAGTGAGGAAGACAACGAACGGAATCCCAAGGTTCGCCAGGGAAACGTTGTAGAGAAGCCCGAAAGAGTTGTTAGGTCGTCGTACTTTGATAGATGTTTGGAAGAAATAAAGTATCAAAAAAAAGTTGAAACAATTTAAATGAAATGAATACCCCTACTGTAAACGAAATGTAATCTCCGGAAATACTTCTCAATTTGAATACATTGCAGTATTTGTGGGAAAATTAACATGATAATAATGGATCTTAAAATCGAAATTTTTAACACTCAATTGTTGTTTTAAAGTTTTTGTTGGCCATTGTTTTATAGCAATTAACAGCACGCAGCGACCATAGTTAGGCTTAGGCTTATAAGAGAGTGAAGAGTAAAAAAGAAAACCTGAACTATTTTTTGTTATTAATTGGCCAATAAAAAAATACAAAATTTATACAAATTTATAATGAAAGCAATAAACAATCTTAGATTTGGTAAAGCATGACAGCGACAAAAAAAAAAATAAATAAATAAAACGACGACAATGATGACGGCGATGAAAAACATAACAAATCTGATTTAAGCTGCAAAACAATGCTAATGATGGCCAATTGTTGATGAAATCTGAAGAAAATTAATTAAAAAAAAAAACAACAAACTAAGTTGGAAATAATTTAATCAAACATTTGTTTTTCTAAAGATTTGTTTTTACTAAAATGGTTTTCTTGTATTCTTTTTCTTACAGAGCAATCTAATAAACCAATTTCTTTAGGCCACACTGGCCTAGTGTTTGAAATATTGACCATTTGTTTGCCTGACTAACTGTGATGATGATGATGATGATAATGATGATGATCACGATGTTATTTTATGTGCTTAGAATATCACATTGCCATTGACAGCTGGCCTGATGGCTCTGAAGAAGTCATTGTTTGTTTTTGGAGTCGCGTCTTAAAGACAAATTAATTGCCAAAAATCTATACGTCAAGGTATTTCCCCAATATTATGTCGTTTTGTTATTGTTTAGCTATTTAAATAATTTGATTTTTTTGTTAAAAAAAAAAACATTTTTTAGTTTTAAATTTTTATTTTTAAATTCTTTAATTCTGTTCTTCGATATTTTTTTTCTTTATCGAAATATTTAAAAATTCTTTTGTTTTTGATTTATGCACAATCAATAATATACAGAATATGAATAGAAATCTTTTCAACATTTAAATCATAAACTGATACGAATTTATGGCCAAAAAAGCTCAAGTTTATTAACGATTTATTCATTTATTGTGAGCGGTTTTAATTAATTTTGTTTTTAAAGCAAGAACAAGAAATTTTATAGAATTTGTAACACTTTTTATTCATTTATTACTTCATTAACAAATCAGATTTACAAAAAAATCTCAGTTGATATGTGAGATTTTATTGATGCCCATAAAATTTCTAATCAAAGTGGTTATCAATAAAATTAAGCCGAAATAATTCAATACATATGCCATAATTATTAGCAAGATTGCTTGGGTCTTGCTAACCCCTAAGACCTTGGCTTTACATATGTACGGAATACCTTCTAGATGACTGTCTCTGGATTAGTTGCTATGCCGAACCTGGATGAGATATATTTCAACCACTTTGTCCCACACTACCCGAAGATATCTCGACGATAACTTCATGAATGTTGATTTTCAGATGCATAGCCCCACAAAAAAATCTAATTTCGCTATATCACATGATATTGGTGGCAAATTAACATCGTCAAAACGGGAATTTTCTTTTTCTAGAAACTTTGCAAGCAATAAATCCAACATACGTTTCCGCATAGAACTTGCTTGGTAACCTAGACCAGAGGGGTTAAGACCCAACAAGACGGATACCTTATTTTCAAACCTGTATGAAACTGCCAATGTTATCAATGAAAAACAATACAGATTGGCCTTCTTGACCTCAGATATATTCATCAAACGGTCAAACCAGTCAAATCGGCACAAGCACAGGCGCCCAGGAAGTCTTGTCTTTAAGGCAAATAACACCGGATTCATTCATTTCATTGCACAAATTGTTACCTTCATGGGCTACCAGTGTATACAGAGTAAACCAAGGGATTTAGCGACATTGTTGTTAAGTTCCATAGTCAATACTGTCATGCCAACATCAGCACCACCGACTAATCGTACCATCCTACCATTAGCGCACATACATACATAATTGGTCATTACAACGCTTTAGTCAGGATTACAATCATGATTCTCACGCCATTTATGTTGAGTGTGTTCATTTTATACAGGAGTGACGGAACCTACAGTTTAAAGACGACTCTGAACGACAGATTTTTTCAGAATCTACTCTCAGAGTTTTTGCCAGAAATCTGCTGAAAGGAAGTCACCGAAGAAATGTTTTTGGATATTTCGTTTTGTGGGAGATGTGTGACCTGGGTGCTCTCACATCTAATAACACACACACTAGCTTTTAGATTACGGCATCTTTCCATTTTTAGAGTAGACGGCGAGTAAACCGACGGCCCAAATACCGGTTACTTAGATTTTTCCCTCATTACTCATGCCCACGAATTCGAAGGTTTGAGCGTAAATATAGGATATCTTGTTAACGAGCATGGGACCATGTTCATTGAAGGGTTCCTTAATTACGTTAAAGATGCGGCCCACAATTTCCATAGCATTGTGTTATGTATGGTGTTCTCACCCAAACGTTGAGCAACATCAAATGCTAAACTTTGAGAATGTTTGTCGACTTCCAAGGCATTGTAATTTTGGGGCAATTGATCCTCGAATTGTACATCGATGAACAGCATCAATGGTAAAACTAATAATATTTAATGTTTAACTTACAGAGATCGTTTTCGTAGAAACTACGTATCATACAGTTGATAAATTTCTATTGTAGAGGTCTAAAGAATTTGGACTATAACCCACTGTATTGTGGAGAAATATCCTTTGCTCGAAAATTCACCATTGAACGCCTCTTATTCTAGCATTCAATTAGTAAATCTATGGTGTTGTGAATGGTCAAGCTGGAGTTGTGGACTTTGTGTGAATGGAAATGTAAATCGAAATGAACAATAAACTGAGCCAATGGGGCCCATAGTGTTTTCCACAGTTTTCTGCTATGCTCAAAGTAAAGAATAGTGCAATAGTCCAAGTATTGGAATTCTCTCACACCATACACATGTGTATGAATAATGTCCAGATTAGGGTTTGATGCGTACATTTTCCTTTACTTGAAATAACTGAAAATAAAATTTTTTGCATCAAATTTTATGGAAACTTTTTGAAAATGAATTTTTAAATTTTTTTTTTTTGCAATAATCCCACTAACTGAACGCGTAAAAATTTTAATTTAGTTTTAGGAATTTTTCTCTCTCTACCGCTGTTGTTGTTGTTGTTGTTATTTTTTTCTTTGGAGTCGGGGCATAGCAAAAAATTTAATATTTTATGTTAAATTTGGCCTTTTAAAGTTTTTTGAGTGTTAAATTGTAAATAATTATGAAATATTTGTTGTATGCCATAAAAGGTACACAATAGTTTTGGCAGCCTGCTTAACAGATCGCTGGCTGCATTGTCTAATTCTCATATACTACTACTAGGCAGGTTTAAAATTGAACACATCAAATACATGGAAATGAATTGAAATAATTTTTATGGTTCGGAGGCATAAAGAAGTGTTCATTGGCATCAATGTGGCAGAAGTCTGGTTCAAAAATTGACTTGTATTGCAATCAGCCAACACGGGTTTTAATTATGTTACACACTGTAAATTATTTGTGCTTAAATATAAGCAAATTAATGCATAATTTTTTATTAATTATTATGCTTACTGAACACCATGATGATGATAATGTGGGCGTTCAAATCATATTGTCATGTAAAGTAGGTGTTATGCTATGGCTAGTGTTTGAAATCGGGCATTTAAATAAATTATTTCCAATTTGTTTTTTTTTTGTTTTTATTTTTTATTTTTTGTAACAAAAAAAAAATCGAAAAACAATTTTTGATTAACTTATCTAAGCAGTGGCTTATCAACGAAATCTTTTAAGCCATGCTTATCACTGAAATTGTCATTATTCATGGATATTATCAACACAATAGTTCCACGCTATGCTATGAAATGCTATGAAACCATACGTATAAAGGAAACAGCTGCAGCTAATGCATCATGATACCATGATAATACCAAGATGCCACATAAAGTAACTATGATCTCATTATGGTTGTCTGATGCATGAACTAAACTGACAACTATTGACTTAGCTTTGTGGTCATTGTTGAGTTGATTTTTAACATTTTATCTTACAAGTACGTAAAGAGTTCAAAACACATCTACAGGAATTATATGATGCCTGACTTACAAGTGCTGAAAGGTTCGGTAGCCATATATGTATTAGCTAATCGACCATGAATGCATGTGCTTTCCGCAAAAGATGAGAACTAAGTAAGCACATGTGGTTTCCAAGTATGGTTTAAATAGTGAAAATCATCAAAACATAGTATCAGTTATGCTTGTATGCTATTAAGAATTCTCAAAATAGACTACAAGGTATCGGCCCGTTAAGAATCACTTACGTGAGATTGAAAGCATACTCCACGGGTAGTATAAGCCTATAAAAAACCATAGAACTGTGTGGGTAACAATTTCCAACAGAGAGTGTAAGCCCCCAAAGACAATATTTTCTTCTACCAACAGCCGGACAGCCAATAGGCAGAGCAAAAAAGATAAATCTTGCGCATTCGTGTCTAATGTCACCTGTTGGTAGCCCTAAGGATGAAAAAAATTTCGATTTCTGTTGCCCTCCATGTAGCACCAAGACCTTAGACGACTCTCACAATCTGTTAAGGAGAAAGACAGTAAAGGTCGCATAAGCATCATGAATTTGTCATTGCAACCCCTTAGTCAGGATTACAACCTAGTTCCTCACACTCTCATGTAGTGTGTTATTTTTGAAACCCAACATTGTTGTTATTTGGAATTTATTTATAGCGCGAATACAAATTGAATCAAATTTTTTTTGCAAAACTACACTAGGGTTCGGTGAAACGCAATATATTTTTATTTTTGGTTCAATTTCATAGATATCTCCTTTACAGTCGTGTCAAATACACATATTTTAAATCTCCCATGTAACAACTAAAACCCAGTATTGCTTTGTAAGAGTTCCAGGACTAATCGATTCGGTGCACCGGTTATATCTTTGGTAACCTGTGCAATGTCTCAGGATTGTGGCTTTATGGTTTCTGCTAGTCCATATCCTATTATATTGTATTCATATTTCAACTGTTTCAACGGCTAGGATCGTTTACAATATCATTGTTGATATTGTGTCCATTGCTCCGCTTATTTATAGGCAGCACATTTTTTTAACCCTTTGTAGAATTCTAACATTGCACGTTCTATACACTGATGACCACGTTATTGAAATGGCTTGTGTAATTACACTCATGTAGGGCCAGTGTTTAAATGTGAATTTGGGCCCACGACTTAGAACCTACGTACAACGCATAGGCAAAATTTTCGTGCTTCCATTTCCTTCTTTCATTTATGTATTGCTTCCATTTCCTTCTTTTATTTATGTATTGCTTCCGTTACAGTTTACTGTTTAAAAATAATGAAGTAGTTTCAGTATTCCAACTGATTAGGTATTCTGATTTCCTTGACAAGGGAGTCTTAATTCGTGATATTCCGGTCTCCGTTTGAAATGCGTTCATTTTAGGGGTTTAAACCGAGGCTTTACGTCACACAACACTACGGCGACTTCGAATGCGCAATGGATGGCAATGCCCCTTATTTTGCTGAAGAACTTATTTGTCCTTTTTCCCATTAGCCATTGCTTTATTTAACCACCACCGTATTGAGAAGTATAGGACATTAGAAAAAAGCCGTTTGAAATATTTAAAAAGCTTAGTTAAAAATTAAAAACATATTTGCATGCTAATTTAAAAAATCTGTTTTTTTTTTCTTTTTAAAAAACATTTTTTTTTAATTGGCAATATTCTATTCTCTGTTGTTTGCTTATTAATTTATATCTAAGCGGTTGCAAAACAGATTTTTATTTAATTTGCATTTATTTTAATTTAAAAGCAACAACAATAAAAATAAATAAAAATTTCCACTCATTGATTGTTGAGTCGTCTATAAGAGTATTCTGCGGTCAGCTATAATTCACGTGCATAATAAAAAATGGGTGTTGTTTTCATCACTTTACACTGTGCATATACATACACATACAATATTTACACGTAATTTAATACAGCTGATAATGTACGCTCTATAATCGAAATTGTTTAAAATTTTTTTTTTTTACAAAAACGTGAACTCGTAAAAGGGCAATCGTTATCACAGTACTGCAACACGTTTTCAAAATATTACGTCGTTGTACGTAAATTCACAACAATTGTTAATGACATAAATGAGGAGGTGTGTGGTGCTTTTAAATTCCATTCAAATTGTTTAAATTGAAATTTATAACAATAAAACAAAAACAAAAAAGATTTTTTAAGCACAATAATCATCCAGACATAAATATTTAATATTTCTTAAGCACATTTAAATAAGTTGTTTGTCAACAAAACTATTAAAAATTAAAATAAACCCAATAAAATATGCTGTCTAAATTTGAAACGGGTTGTTTAGCACGAATACCATAATCTCGTGAAGTACACGTGATTTCCACATTTATACCCTAGAGTAGTGCTAATGCTTAAAATACACTCAAACTGTGTGGCTGTCTTATCGTATGTTCGTTGTACTTGTTTAAGTTTAAATTTAGTTTAGTGGCCTTCAAAATCATTTATCATCCACAAAAAACAAAACAAAAAAGTTTAATATTATTAAAATAAAATACTCTGATAGTGACGTTCAGTGGTTCACGTGAACCCAAAAGTACAGTAGTTGGTTTCTAATACTTTTTTATTTCATTGTTGACACATACAGTTGGCAGTGAATTATTTGTCTTGTGCTTTTTTGTTTATAAATGAAAAAACGTGCTTAATTACATATACAAACTATATGTGTTTACATTGCGTATTTATAAGACGTATTTATTAGGTATTATTTTTTGATTTTGAAAATAAGTTTTATACAATATTAGTTTACATTGTTTACATATTATACATAGTGTAAATAATAAGTAAATTTTAGGTAATCATAAACTATATTGAAATGTCTTATTTTCTCAACAAAAAACACAATTACACACATTACATTTACATAGTGTAAAGTATAGGTAAATAATATGTAAAGAATAAGTAATCAATAGGTAATCACAATACCTAACATAATGACTTCTTTATTTTTGATTTTTCAATTAAAAATTTGTTATTTTCTGTTTTGTATTTCTTACATTTCTTACATAGTGTAAAGAATAGGTAAATGATAACTGTAAAGATAGGTAAATAATAGGTAAAAAAGAAATAATCAATAGGTAATCACAATACGTAATCATAATGACTCCTTTATTTTTGATTTTTCAAATAAAAATTTATGATTTTTCCTTTTGTATTTTTTACATTTTTTACATAGTGTAAAGAATAGGTAATAAGTAATCATATGTAGTAAAAATTGCTTCTTTATTTTTAAAATTTTTTAATTAAAAAATTTATTGTTTTTTATTTTGACATTCTTTACCTTTTTGGCCCAATGTAAATAATGAGTAAACATACATTTTTTACTCAAAGCTCTTTTGTAATAAAAAAATAATTCTTTTCGTTATTTACATTGGTATAAGCAAATATTTTATTTCAAAATATTTTATTATTTTATATTTTATTTAAATTGTTTACACCGCTTAATCAATGTGTATACAATAAGAGCTCATAATATATACTCAAAATTATTTTTTGTTTAAATAAAAAACTGTTATTTTTGTCTTTTACACTCTTTACATTTTTTACAACGTGTAAATAAAGAGTAAAAAATGTATATATTGAGTATATTGGAGCATATTACGTTTCAAAGTTTAATTAAATATAAATATATTGTTTTTACATTATGTACACAATGTATAAGTAGTATGTAATTAATATTGGTGTAAAGAATAGGTAAACAATATGTCTTCAAGCTATTTTACAAGCGATTTTAATTACATTTTATGTAAATAAGGAAATAGTTTTCTTTGATAGTTCTTATTTATTTCTTAAGAGTTTTACGAAATTGGTTTTAATTGATTTTACTTGTTCGTTATGTAAACAATGTGTAGTTTATACATTAGAAGAAAAATTAAAAATTTAAATGGAATAATAGGCTCAGTTTGTTGTTTTCTGTAAAACTTAGGTTATTTTAAAATTCTACATATTTTACCTATTTATGTAAACAATTCATAAAAATGTGTAATTAATGTTTAAATAATGAATTATTATATAGAATAACCATAAGCAACGTGTTTATTATTAAAATAAGTATTAAATTTTAGGCAAGTATTTATGAGATTAAAATAGGTAAATAATGTATGTCCACCTACGTACTTTACTTTAATAAATTTTGAGTATTTTATTTCCGAAACGTCATTTACATCGTGATAAAGAATTAAAATGAAAAAAAAAATAAAGTAGTTTGTACATTAAAACATTATTTACATACTAAAGGGTATACAATACGAAATTTAAGGATTTCTTCAACTGGCTTTTGATACCACAGATAAACATTACCGTCAAATTTGTAACTCCAAATTTTATTTTCGATTTGTCAAAAATAATGCAAAAATCGATATTCTATACTGACATCGATTTATTCTACCTACTCAAACAATTTTTCTTGACATCGAAATATTGTGGAAACTTCATATAAATTTGAAAAGAAAACTGTCATTGAAAAAAAATTGAAAAAGAAGAACTATTTTCCGTATATTTTTCTAAAACCTCCATACAATATAACGCTTTCCATTATCAGTATCATATTCTAAAGAACAAAAAGAACAAAAGAAAAAAAAAAATAAAAAATGTCTCGCGATAGTGCTATGAATCAATTGATCGATTTTAAGAATAACATGTCCACCAGTGTAGGTACAATAACCACAGGCAGTGGTAATCCCATAGGCTGTAAGGATGCCACTCTGTCAGTGGGAGCTAAAGGTCCTTTGCTTTTGCAAGATACCATTTTTGTGGATGAAATGGACCATTTTACTCGGGAACGTGTACCGGAACGTGTGATGTTTGCCAAGGGTGCAGGGGCATTTGGTTACTTTGAGGTTACGCATGATATTACAAAGTATTGTGCCATAAAAATGTTTGAAAAAGTCAAGAAACGAACTCCGATTGCATGTCGTTTCTCTAACTATTGTGGTGAATGTGGCTCGCCGGATACTGCACGTGATACACGTGGCTTTGCTATTAAATTTTACACAGAGGACGGTATTTGGGATTTAGTGGGTCAAAATTCACCCGTATTTTTTGTACGTGATCCCATGCTGGTGCCTAGTTTGGTGCATTCGCAGAGGCGTAATCCACAGACAAATTTAAAAGATCCCGATATGTTTTGGGATTTTGCTTCGCTTAGGCCAGAGACTACACACCAACTGTGTTTTCTATTTAGCGATCGCGGCACACCCGATGGCTATAGGCATATGCATGGCTACGGAGTACATGCATTCAAGATGATTAATTCCAAAGGCGAACCGATTTATTGCAAATTTCAATTTCGTACGGATCAGGGTATACAAAATTTGGATGCGAAAAAGGCAGTGGAAATACAAGCCACTGAACCCGATTATGCCGCACGAGATCTATACAATTCCATTAAGAATGGCAATTATCCCAGCTGGTCATTGTACATACAGCTGATGACGTTCGATCAGGCGAAAAAGTTCAAGTACAATGCGTTTGATGTTACAAAAGTATGGAACTATTCGGATTTTCCTTTAATACCTGTGGGTAAAATAGTACTCGATCGTAATCCGAGTAACTATTTTGCTGAAATTGAGCAATTGGCTTTTAATCCAGCCAACATGGTGCCGGGAATAGAGGCCTCGCCAGATAAATTACTGCAGGCACGTTTGTTTGCTTACTCATCGTCGGCACGTCATCGCTTAGGTGTTAATTACACGCAAATACCTGTTAATTGCCCGTATCGTGTGAATGTTAAGAATTATCAACGCAATGGTCCGATGGCTGTAACAGATAACCAGGGTGGTGCCCCCAACTATTATCCGAATTCATTCTCTGGTCCGGAAACCTGTACACGCACTCAAGCTTTACAGACTTGTTGCCCGGTGGCCGGTGATATTTATCGTTTCTGCAGCGGTGATACCGAAGACAATTATGGTCAAGTTACTGACTTTTGGGTCTTATCTTTGGATGATTGTACCCGCCGTCGTTTGGTTAATAATATTGCCTTGCATATATGCTGTGCCAGTCAGTTTATACAAGAACGTGCCATTAAAAATTTCACCATGGTTCATGCCGATTTTGGACGTTTGCTAACCGAGGCCATTAATTTAGCTAAAATGGGCGAGCTAGAGTGATGGATTATCTAGGGCCGGATGGATTTTTTTATTTGATTTTTTATGCATGTTTTTTATATGATGATAACATTTTTTTAATAAAAAACAAAATTTTGTATTAAAAAAGTAGGAAGTTTCCGTTTTCATGCCCCTGCAATATAATTCCTTTACGTATTTTAGACTTTGTGCGTTCAATCAATTGAATCTGAATGGTTTATTAGCCTACTTTAAATTTTCCACTGACTGGTAATAGTATTTCTTCAACACAGAGATAGTACATTAGTGGGTCAAAGACTAAATGCATTTGAAAAGCATGATTCGAGTTTACCATATAAATTATTGCCTTCTATACTACAGTGTTTGCATAGTTGTCTAATTATATTTTCATGGCGGTTTTTTTTCTATTTAAATTGCGATTTAATAGTCTTCATAAAATGCATGACACACATTTGATAAGTGGCAAAGCAAATAAAGCTTGAAAGCGTGAAAAAATTGCATTCTTTGTTTAGAGCTTCGTCTAAACGCATACTGATCACGTGTAGATCAAATGCAGGGCATTAGGAAGCAGGCAGTAAATTTGTTCCATTTATTTATTTTAAGATTTCAAGTCATTAAATACAATACAAACTACGTTACTTTGTTATAAGGTTATAAAAAGCAAAAAAAAAAAATTATCGCTTTTTATTATTTATAAAAATAGAAAAAAATTGTTAAAAAACTTGCTTTCATGGAAATATTTTAAGGCCTATTTAGTGATTAAAAGTACTTAGAAAAATAATTTAGAATTTGAAATAGAATTTCTTTAATAAATTTATTCTTTTATATTTATATTTTTTTATTTATTTTTTAATTTATTTTTTTACTTATTTGCAATTTGAATTTTTTTTATTATTTATTATTATTTTCTTTTTATTATTTTTTTTATTATTATTATTTTTTTTTTTTCATTATAAAATTATATTCATTCATTTGATTTTTTACCCGCACTTTCTAATCACTTGTAGCCGAAACAAAAAAGAAAACTATTTAAATAATTATATATTTCAAGAGAACAAAACGTAAAAAATAAAAATTAAAACTAAACTTAAAAAAAAAAGAAAACTTAAGATAAAAATAAAAACAACTTAAAAAAAATTATTGAAAGTTTTACTCGGAATGTTTCGGAAATAAAAAAAATATTCGTAAAACATATTTAGAGATCCTCGTAAAGTATTTTAAATCTATTAAGGATAATGGGCTACCAATTTTTTTAGTCTTGGAATTGGCCGTGGCAATTACCGTACAATAATATCAACTACTCAATGTATTAAAACTGAACTATCTAAACATAACAAGCAAACTATAATACACATAGCTAAGCACATCGGTTTTTTATACTTTCCAACGTTTGCTTTGTGTTTGTATTGAAACAAATTATGTTAAGAGCAAAAACACACCAAATTTATCGATATGGCAGACAGCGTGGCATCGATGGAAATTTACTGGCGTTATAAAAAAACCACCCCTAATGAAGACTTAAATAACCTGCGTCTAATATTCTTTTATGGCCGCTTATGATTTAAAAATACCGCTTCTATGCCTGATAACACGTGTATACACTTTTATGATGTTCATGTTTTGTATCCTTTTTCCTTTGAAATGCTTACAAGTGTGCAATGGAAATTTACTCAATTAACATTGTTTCCCAAACAGCAACACTCATGTGTACCTAGGAAATTCCCAAAATGCCAATTAAAGGGATTTATAAGTTAAGTTTTGTTTATAAATTCTTGTGTTAGTACTGCTTGGCTGGATTTTCCGAAGGTCATTTGTCCCGTGTGTGATACACTGGAAAAAATTATTTGTTCGTATAATAGTGGTAATACGTGACTAGCTTGAAACCAGCCAGGGTACTCGGAATTTGAAAAGATGTGATTTTTTAAGTATTTCTCTTCACATTTCCTTAGAGTCAGCTCTTGCAATAACTTTTCCTACCTGGTCTTATGAATGTCATCAACGCCTAAGGGTAATCGATTAAGAATCACTGCCCTCTATACAAACATATGGAGAGATTTATATTTCACGGCTCCTCAAAACGAAACTAAAGTACCGTGTCAACAGCAACAACAAGCCAAACAGTCAGTCGTTAAAGCGCAGGGAGTCAAATCATCTCACACACACATATGCATACATACAACAAATGTCAAAAAAATGACGCACACAACAAAACCAAAACAAACTGCTTTTATTACCTTTGTGTTAGTGCGATTTACCGCTATACAATTCCACTAATCAACGAAAACGAATCGGCAATAGATCGTGTATGTGTGTGTGTGTACCAATGAAATAAAAATGCCCTGCTATAGTGTGCTGTTAAAAGGCTGTGCGCGTATTTCAATGTTTGCTGGTATGGTATGACACGGTTTGTAATGATTGTTTTGTTTGGTTCGATAGAGGGATGGTTTGGTTGGATGGTTGTTGGGTTTTGTGTTTTCTTGGGTTCGATGGAGGGATGTTTGGTTGTAGTAGAGTGAACGCCTCTCTATACAACACTTATAGGCAATAGATAGGTTAAAACAATAATTGTTGTTGCTGATGTTGGTCTTATATTGCTAGGTGTGTTGTCGTTCTTTGTATGAGGGTATGTGTGCACGTATATTATAAAAACCAACAACGCATTCGTTAAATTTGTCATTCGTCTGGCAATTTTCAAACGTTCAATAGAAAAATTGTTTTGTTTTAAAACCAAATATACAATAAAAGCTTCAGTTGTTATTCTAAACGCTCACCAGCAACATCATTACAAGTTTGGTTAACACTGCTGAAGGAATAATAAAATAAAATTTATTTAAAATTTAATAAAAACAAAAAACCACAACAAAATGCCTTTTGCACGGGAACAACTTGAATCGGTGATCAATGAAAAATTATGCAAATCGGAAACAATAAAATTGAGAAAAAAGCATATCGGGTAAGTTTTATTTGTACTTTTCTTTTCAATAAACCTTTAAATATTAAAAATAAAAAAAAATTAATTTAAAAATTTTAAAAGTTTGACAAATATAACGGTTATTTGTGGTTCAAATATTTTGTTCGGTGTGAAATATTCTAATATTAAATTTAATTATTAAGAAATAACAACTAAAAAGGCCAATATTTCAAGCCGGTTCAACAATCTAAAATTTTTAATTTCACAGTTTTTAAATAAAAAAAAATATTCGTAGTGAATAAAATTCGTAGCAGTGAATGCGAATGCGAAATTTTTTTTCCTATATCCCGAGTGTTTTTCGTATCCAACTTTAGTGATGGGAGGTGGTATCATTTTGGTCCTATAAAATACTGAACATTTGCTAGAATATTTATTTGGCTGGCTAAGCTTTACATATGATTTCTGTATGGATTAATAGTCCATTACCGGTCATAATTTAATAGTTGTTGCCATAGTTTAATACGTAGTGTGTGGACTCGACAGTTGAAAAAACTGGACACAAAAAGAATAGTGTGAGAAGGAAAGGATTGCAATAATCAATAACGCATGTAATTAGTCAATGCAGAAGTAGCTTAATGGGTTTTTAATACCTCTCGCCTTTTAACTGTTTGCTTTTAAATAATTTTACAAGTTCTACCTGGGTTTGCCAACAATAGTAGTAGCTCATCCTGCTTTGAACATACCTTAACTTAAATTTCTTAGTTTTTGAATGAATTATAAGATTAGAACTTTCAGAAACAGTAAAGTGATTTCAGAAAAAAATTCATCACACTCGAAAAATTCAATACACTCGAAGATAGAATAAAACTAGGGTGGTGGAGCAAACTTAAAGACGGACTCGAATTCTGAGCTCCAAAAACAAATTCAAAAAAGTGTAGCCCGGTTTCATGGTATAAAATGTTGTTGGCCACTGTTATCAGATATTCAAAAAGATTTTTTTATTTTAGAACTTAAAATTTAAAGAATACCGGCTAAATTATTTATTTACAGGGTTTGTCATATTCGTAACAATTTTTTTTAATTTCATAAACCGTTAACTGAAAATTAATTTCAATTTTCAAATGAATTTCACTTTTTCCTGTCATAACCACACAATTCAATAAACCAAGCAAAAGAAGTTATCCTGTGTTTTTCCCAAAAACAATTTCTGGAAATAACCCATTCTCTTACACGCACTTACACTTACTTTTGTCGTTTCCCCTTTAATTCCATCTTGCTTTTCTCGCAATCAATATACTGGCTCGTATGAAGGATATAAATTTCTTGAAGGTCATTTTACAATTACAGCAGAAAAGTAAAAAAGAGAAAAAAATTATTTTCTCTTCTCTGTCAAGGTCACAAATCTTGTTGCCAACTATAAAATTCACAATTTATTTCACCTCTTGCGCTTGCTCTTCCTCTTCCCCTTTTAATGTTTATCAACAATTTCTATTTGTGCAGTAACAATAATAATAATTTTGTTGTTCTTGTTATTATTGCTTCGTGTTTTATTTATAAATAAGTTCGTTGGCTTATATTAGACGGAGAACGTGTGAAATTTGTTGTTTGTAGCTGCGTACAAAACATTTAATTTGATGTACTCTCTTTTAGTTTTACTAAGAAAATAGAAAGAGTGCAAGTCAGATGAAAACAGTGTTGTAAAATTCAAATTTTGAAATAGTACTAAACTATAACTAAAACAATACTTTTTTGCATCAAATGGTACTTTAGTAGAAAAATATTCATTTATACTTAATATGTACGCGTACAAAATGGAATAAAAAAACTAGCGTCTTATACGTGTTTCTCATATCAGGAACGCAACAGAACGTAAAAGTATCGTTTTTTCAAACGTCGACAAAATATATTATATAAAAATAATGATATGGAAAAGTACCGAAAAAAGTACTAAAGTACTGAATTTTCCAATACTGAAAAAAACAACTTGTTTGTTTGCCGCTGATATAAAGGCGGCAAAAAGTGGAAAAACAAGAAAAAAAAGCTTTTTCAATAGAGAAAAAAAGATCGGCTTTATTACGTCAACCATTAAACGAGTAAATTGGCTGTGCCAAAAATTTTTGTGTCCTTCAGTGAATATTTTTTGCAATTTAGAAAAGAAAGAAAAGTGAAGGTTATTAGCAAGTTCAAGTATCCATTTCACGTGATGGCCTCTATACATGTGAGTGATTTCCAAGTTTTAATTTTATTTTATAAAAGTATTAAAATACGATTACAAAGTATGTGCCTGATTCATCGCCATTTTCTTTCGCATAAGAAATAAACTGCAAAGCTGAAGAAAATTATGCTTGAAGAATCATTAACATCAAATGTACTGTAGCACCCCATCGGTACTATTCCAAATTTTTACAGCAAGAAGCCGATTAGTCATTTTTTGTGTCGCTATTTGATCCTCAGTGTGCTGCGACGGCTCTTCGTTTTTTCTAGGTTAGGAAATGGCTCAATGATTTGTACTTATTGCAGTTGAACAAAGTCAAAAACTACTGAGAAGTTGTTACACGATTACGTTTGTGTTTGATTGTGTACAAATGCGGCGTCCATAACCACAAAGCTTTCTCACGTTCAATTGATTATTCAGAAATGAAATCCGATAGAATCTTCCTCTGAATTTCCCAATGCCAGGCACTTTTAATCAGTCTATCGGTCAATAGAACAGCACGATTATTTTTAAAGACTAGGTAGATGGGCTATTACTATGTTGGGGTATGGGATTGGCTCATCGAAAGGATCTTGGAACAGGAATAGAAGTTTTTGGTCCCAAAATGTAGTGAAACGAAAATCTGTGCCATCAAAAGATGGCTGAATAGGACTGCCTGAAAAAGGTGAACCGAGTTAGGTAGGCAAAATAAGGTTACCTTCTGGTGGGACCCAGATCAATTGGGAATTTTCGGCATTATGTAAGTAGAGAAGCTTGTATCCACGCCTTTCAATGGTTTCTAGAAGCCTGGAGGAGCATTGTTGCTCTTATTATTCAGTGGCAGAAAATCCAAAACGTCACGATTGTGTTGATCTAGCCTCGTAAATAATTTTAGACTTATTATGTTTATAACATTAAAAAATAAATTACTTTCTCTATTTACAGCGAAGCATGTCAATTATTTTATCGTTCGGATCCCTTAAAAATTGTGCGCGGTCAGGGTCAGTACATGTACGATGAAGAAGGCACACGCTATTTGGATTGTATCAACAATGTGGCTCATGGTAAGTTCATCAAACATATTACACTGAATTTAATTTGTTTATAGGGAATGGGATAGTGATAGAGATTATATTTTGTTTAAACAACAGTAGCGTAGAAAACAAATCTTATGCAATGAAAAACAATTCCTAAACCATAAGCAAATATTGTTTTAAGCAAAATCCTAAATTCAAAACAATAATAATAACAAATTGCGTTTAAATTTAAAACAAATATTTTTTAAATAAAAAATATAATAAAAGTTAATAAAAAAAAATGAATAAACAAAGAAAGTACAGACTGCAAATTGTATAAAATTTATACACACATTTTTTTAACTTTAATTGGTCTGCGGGGAATGTTAAACTTTAGTGGTCGGGCGTGTTATCAACATACTTTGTTCTGTTTGTGTATAATTTAGAAGGGTCCTAAAAAAATTATCTCATTGTTGTCATCACACACACTCCAAATATTAGCACAGTTAGAAATAAGCCAGTTTTTTTTTCAATTGCAACTGTTTATTTTAATTATTAAACAAAATAAGAATAAAAAACAAAAACAAAATAAAAAATAATCTACTAAGCAGGTGAAAGTACTTGATTTGGCTAAATTTGCAAATCATTTTAAAGGAAAGAAATGAGCCCATATTTATTTCTGTTTTGTTTTTTATTTACAAATAATATTTTATTTTATTTTCTTCTAATTCATTCATTCACATCATATCAGCGTTATTCGTTTCATTTTTTATATTTTTTATTTGCCATTTTATTGCATTTTTAATTAATTGGGCCAATATTACAAAGAAGAAAAAAAATGTCGCATAAATGCTTAGATCTTCTTTGTTCCATTTATCAGCTAAAGTTTAACCTCCAGTCCAGCGGATATATTGATAATGTTGCTGAGTAGTTTATTATGCAGTAATAATTATATTAATAGAATATAAACTCAGACACACAAGACATACACTCATAAATATATTATATTTATATATATAAAAATAATGGTTTTTCTTTAACGATTTTAAATTATAATAAATTAATTAAAAAAAAAACAAATTATAAAAAAATAAAAAAGCAAATAGTTTTTAAAAAATATACATAAAAACAAATATAAATTTAAAAACAACAACAAAAAAATACGAATATTATCATACATAAAAAAAATAAATAAGATCTATAAGTACATATACATATTAAATAATTAATTTAAATATTGAATAAATTAATAAGCGAATTATAAATCACAATTTAAATTGATTAATTAATTACACACACACACACACACACAATCACACACAGTTATTAAATATTTCCCCATACGTACTAACATAAATTCAAATTTAAATTTTCCTACCTCTGGCATCCATCCATCCCTCTAAAAAATATTTCCTTTATTCAATCTATTACAAAAAAAAAAAAAACGTAATTTTTATTTAAATTAATTACTTGAAGTTATTAATTCATTAATAATTTTTATTGTAATTGTTTTATAAGCAATTTTTGGTGGCACATACAGTGAATTCTTTATTCTTTCCAGAACGGGTTACTGTATTACTCGAGCTTTTACTAAACAGAACCATTCGTTACCCAACCACGTCTAGATCCGCCATTTTGTCATAAATTTGTCATAGTAGTTTCTCACAGCGCCTCATCTGATGTTGCATTCCTGCATATTATCCACAATGTCATCAGTGCTGAAATCGTCAACCTACTACATTTGCTTACTTAGTATTGCTTATTTTGCCTCTGAGTTTCAAATATATCCGAAAGTATATATGACTTGAGAGAGTGAGCCAGAAAATAGTTAATATCGCAGTACACTGAAACAACTCTGACTGCCAGTTCGTGCTGTATTGTTTCCAGTAATTTGTTGTATTGTTTCGCGGTAATTCCAGTTGTAACAATGTAAGATGATATACGAAGGGTAGCTTTTCGTTGTCCTTTGTAAAGCGTTTGCTTATTTCACGACATTTGTGTTATCACTCTAAATTTCGTGCTCATGGAGGAGGATATTTTACAATCGCGATAATGTCTTTATAATTGAAAACCGTGGCTCAAAACCCAGCTCGAACCAACCAAACATAAGAACATATTTTTTTTCAGGGACCTCCCCTTAGCAGTCCTCCGACAGAAACTCTGAAAGTAAATAAAATTTGACATGAGAAGTTTGTCCAAAAAATCTGTCATTCAGGAATCAATATTAAACTGTAGATCCTGCCACTCATGGATAAAATATTAACATACAAGACACGGGTGGTGTGAGAAGCTCAATAGTAATCTTGACTAAAATAATGACCAATTAATAAAGCCTTTAGGTAAGTATTACCATCATTTTTAAAATAGGCTTCTGTGGTGATTTATTGACGGATTCTAGGTATTGGTTAGAATGGTTACGGTATAGTGCTTTCTTTAGAGTCTTAGCCTCTTGATAAAGCTCAGTTGTACTATTTTTCAAATGAGTTTATGTTGCAACAAAAAAAAATTGTTTTAAAAATCCTGTTTTAATGTTTAATGAAAAATATTTCCCTTAAACAAAAAAAAAAAAAAACAAAAAAAGTTAATAAAAGATAAAATATTAATTTTAAACTAATAATTATAACAACAAGCATATTATATTAATACAATATATACATACATAAAATTTATAAACAAAAAAGAAAAAAAGAAATATTGTAAAAAGAAATTGCAATAGTAGTTGTTAAAAATATTTTACATTTTCAATAAACAAAAAAAAAAAAAAAAAAAATCAAAAAACAATTAAGAAATCAATTTTAAACCTGGACCTTGTAAAATTCCAAGCACTTTAAAACAGAAAAAAATTAAAACACATACTAAAATGAAATATAAATAAATAAAAAGTGAAAAAAAAATTAAATAAAAAATTAAATAAAAAATTAAACAAAAAAAAAAATTAGTAGTTTATTATTATGATATTGTTTAAAGCTGTTTTTAAAAGTTTTTATTCGTCTAAAATAACAAAATACAAGAAATAAGAAAACAAATTAAAATAAAAAACTTAATAAAAAAAAATTGCAAAAAAAATTTATAAATATTTCGCTTCTATTTACATTTAAAATCGTATATACAGAAAGCAGCAATATATATATATATTTATATACAATTATATATTACCATATATATACATACATATTAGTTTATACATTTAAAATATATATACTTACATACTTACATATATATATATATATATATATTTAATATATAAATAATACAATTATTACAATATAAATACAACAACAATATTTTAGTAATTAATAATAAAACCTTTTAATAATCATTTAATTGAAAATGCTAATTTCGATCTAATTTTTTTTTTTATTTTGTAGTTTTGAATAAATATGGTTTTTTGGATTTATTTCAAAACTCATCTCAAAAAAAAAAAAAGTAAATTATTTGAATTGGTCTTTGTTTTAATTGAAAGAAAAAAGGTTTTAGGAATCTAAAAACATCTAAACATTAGCAAGTGAATCTATAACATAAAAAAAATATCTCTTCAAATTGAAGATTGTATAAAAATTAAGAACTTTAAACAGTTGTACAAATTAATATTTAAAAAAATAAGGACAAAATATCACAACCATAACCACAATAGCAATATTTTTTAACAAAAAATATTGAAAGTTTATATTAAAAAAAAAAGAAAACTAAAACAATCTCATGAAAAAAAAAACTAATTGCTTTAAACAATAAAAACTGCCAATTTTAGGTTTTATTTTTCACAACCAACTCCCTCCCCTCTTTTGTTGTTTATTATTCTTTAAATATGAATTTAACTAAAGCAATACATTTCTATTGAAATTGTAATCCAAAATTAATTTCTTTTTCTTTTTCCATAAAAAAAAAATCATAATATATTGATATATAATCCATAATGTACAGTGGTCTATAAATCTATGCCACTTTTTTTTTGCAATAGATTTCTAGTAACGGATATAGAGTGTACTGGTATAAAGCAGTGTCTAAAATTTTTATGCGATTATCGATTATAACTATAGACTCTGGAATTATTTGGATCATTAGACTATCCCAACAAAAGTTTTGATAGCCTCAAATCCACATGAATTAAGAAAAGACTTTGCCTCTCTATATGTCCCCGTTCATTCAGCATATTTATCAAAAAATTCGATTCCACTTCCCACCAACGTTGTGAAAGTTTAACTCCACGCAAAGCTCGCCTGCTTGCTCTTTGCTGAGAGTTTCCAGTAGGACCCAGTAGAGGGTAATCTTATTTTGCCTACATAACTGATTCAGCTTCTGCAGACAGTCCCATTCCATTTTCTATTTAACCTCATAAGAGTCCCCGAAATATGCTTGTCCTTTTGTATCTTTTATTCGGCAAGTTTCTTCATTGGTTCTCATGTATTTATTAAGCTGTCTAAAATCAATGGACACTAGCAACAAGTGAGACAAGCAATGACATGATGCCACTAAGATGCTTCTTTATGCTGAAATTATGGGTTCGATTATGGATGGCATTCGAACTCCATTCATGTTGCCAACATGACGTCAGTGGATAACTATCGAACTCTTTATCATATAACGGTCAATAATTTATATCTTCTATAAATTTTTCTTATACTTATTTTATCTTATCTTAATGTAAATGAAATTATTTTAAGGTATGTATCTATTCGAAAACAGTGGCATAGATTTTATAATATTCGAACATGAAAATTCGAAATTGCAAATCTCAAATATGGTTTTATTTGTTTTATTTTGCTTTATTGTATAAAAGTGTATATAATTGCTATTAAAACAACAACAAAAACAAAATCAGAAAAATGATATATGAAATCTTCAATAATACATTGCGTCTTAAAACAAAAATATAAAATTTGTAGAATTTAAAGAAAATTGGAATACAAATTAATAAAACACGTAGTTATTGTAAACCATACGCACATCACGTACATACAATAGTTTTCTAATTTTCAACTGAACTACAATGCAATATTTTATTAAATATTTCCGTTTTATAAAGCAATTTCCAAGAATTTTTTTTTTGTTAAAATAGTTAATAAATCACAAGTGTGGCGGTACAGATCTTATCATAGTGGTGTAAATATTAGCGAGTCGGATGCTTAATAATTTGCTGCAATAAATACTTGACGTCATTTGTCCTCTCTTTATTAACATAAGCAATATTCAATTAAAAATAAAATATACGTCTTATATTGTGTCGCCATTTGACTAAGTAAATTTTAGCTGTCTTCTCGACTGCGTGTACGTAATTATATTGCTTGATTAGGGAAGTTATTTATATATTTACATCAGGCGAACATAGCCCGAAGTTGGAACAAAAGAAGCGATGTCCTTGACCACTCACAAGGTGGTGAAAATCCAAAACTTTAACGCCACAGTGTTCCTACATCGCTCTTTCTATTACAAATAATGGCCAATTAACATTCAGTCTATTTAGACTATACTAGTTTTCTAAAAACTTACGGTTGATTTCTTATAAGAATAGTTTCTTTCAGTTTCAATCTTTCTCAGACTTTCTATGCAGTCTTATTTTGTTGGATCGGTCATACTTTGAGAATGCAATCAGACGGTATCTGCAGAATAGAATATAATCCGCAAGGAAACAAAACACAGCTCCTCAATTGCGTCGTTCGCCACTCTCTCTCTTTCTCTAACGCCTCTCTGCAATGTCCTCAACATTGTTTCCATCGCCTTCAACTTCTTTTGTAACGTTTTCAGCCTCCTTTACAATGTTTCAACTGCATTTTTGCTGCCTTCGGCTTTCTTTTTAACTCCTTTGCATACCTTACTTATCTCCTTTACTATTGGCTTTTCAAATTCTTCGAACTGTGCAACTATGGCATTCCAGCTTTATTTTTTCTTCACTTATAGCAGCTATTATCGAGGGAAACTCTAAATTACTAGAAATTTCCTTCTCTTCTTCAAAGTCATAGGCATTATAAGTTTAAATAATAAAAAAAAATTATTTATTCATTTAAATAATAACACATTATCGATTTCATTCATGACCTACGTTTCACCACTGGCTATTCACGACCACATGAGAATATTGTTCTTCGCTCTATTTATACTCTTTTATTTCATCTGGCAATTTCACGGTCTGTTTATGAATTGTTATTGTTGGATTTTTAAACTTTATTTTGTTCTTTTGTAAATTCCTATATAATTGTTTGTGTAATTCTAAGAACCGTTCGATGTATGTATTTTATTGTTGTCTGTATGTCTTGTTTGTTTATTTTCGTTTAGTTTGTTTCTGATCGCTCTAACTACGGTTATTAAATTGAAACTTAGTTTTTTTGTTAATATTGTGAACGCAAATAAAAATTTTAAAATTTTTCAGAAAAATTTCTTGAAAATTGCTTTATCCTATCACATACACAGTTAACATCCTTTACGTTCAGAGCTGAACAGCATGCAAGTATGTTTTATTTTCTTTAATTGGTAATCACATGAGTTTAATTTAAATTACATGCTAATATTCATATATACAATATATATATTTATTAAAACAAAAAACAAAAAAAAAATTAATACATATTACTTAAATTAGTACTTATAATATTATAAACAAATAAATTATAAATCAATGAAAATAAAAAACTTTAACTTTTAAGAAAAGATTTTAAACAACAGCAAAAAAGTGTTCTTTATTTATTTATTTATTTTTCTGTTTTATTTTATCTTTTTCTTTGTTATTTAAGGAGAGTAATAAATAATATTTATAAATTAACAACAGCAAACATCATTTTTAATATACAATATTAAATACATTTTATTTTATTTAAGAATGAAAGAAAAAAATCAGAAATTGTTTTATTTTGTGTTTTTTTAAATCTTTTTTTTTTATTTAATTTCAGAATGTGTTCAACTTATTTTTTTTTTATACAAGAAATATATTTATAAAAGATTTTTAGTTGCTTATAATATGATTTTATAACGTTAAATATATATAAAAAAAAGATTTTTATTTACAAGTTTATTTAAAATATTTTTTATTTAAAATATTTTACAGAATTATTATTATACACAAATATACATACAATACATACACATATACATATATTTTATATATAAATATATAGTTTATTTTATTTTTAATTTAATTACAATAAATTTAATTTTAATTCTTAATCTTTTAATTTCTAAGTAAATAATTTTAGGTTTTTTTTAATACATATTTTTTTTAATAATTATTTTTAACATTTAATTTCATTGTAAATTTCCATCATTTTTATATTTTATATGCATACATACATACGTTTATGACTTTTATTAACACACCACCGTTTAATTATATAAAATTTTATTTAAAATAATTTAGAACAATTAACTTAAAAATAAAAAATAAAACAACATATATATGTACATACATATATATATATATATTTACTTTTAACGGTATGTATATATATATATATGTATTGTATATTCTCATACAACACACAGACTGAAAATGTTTATGTTTTTCTATTTATATAACAATTAATTTTACAACAAACCAGTAAAAATCTCCTTAATAATAATTATACTTTCAATTTTTTTACTATAAAATTCTATTAAATTAAATTAAAAATGTAAATGTTTTACAAAAATAATTATTTTACAAAATTTATAATCAATTTCTAAAAGAATAAAATTAATAACAATAAAAAAAAATGGAAAATTAAAATCTTATAATTAATTAATTAATTAATTAACATGTGAAAATAGTATGACTTTTATTAACACACCACCGTTTAATTATATAAAATTTTATTTAAAATAATTTAGAACAATTAACTTAAAAATAAAAAATAAAACAACATATATATGTACATACATATATATATATATATTTACTTTTAACGGTATGTATATATATATATATGTATTGTATATTCTCATACAACACACAGACTGAAAATGTTTATGTTTTTCTATTTATATAACAATTAATTTACAACAAACCAGTAAAAATCTCCTTAATAATAATTATACTTTCAATTTATTTATTTATTTTTCTGTTTTATTTTATCTTTTTCTTTGTTATTTAAGGAGAGTAATAAATAATATTTATAAATTAACAACAGCAAACATCATTTTTATATACAATATTAAATACATTTTTATTTTATTTAAGAATGAAAGAAAAAAATCAATTGTTTTATTTTGTTTTTTAAATCTTTTTTTTTATTTAATTTCAGAATGTGTTCAACTTATTTTTTTTTTATACAAGAAATATATTTATAAAAATTTTTAGTTGCTTATAATATGATTTTATAACGTATAATATATATAAAAAAAAGATTTATTTACAAGTTTATTTAAATATTTTTTTATTAAATATTTTACAGAATTTTATTATACACAAATATACATACAATACATACACCATATACATATATTTATATATAAATATATTAGTTTTATTTATTTTTAATTTAATTACAATAAATTTAATTTTAATTCTTAATCTTTTAATTTCTAAGTAAATAATTTTAGGTTTTTTTAATACATATTTTTTTTAATAATTATTTTTAACATTTAATTTCATTGTAAATTTCCATCATTTTTATATTTTATATGCATACATACATACGTCTTTCTTAAACCCAGTACACAATTAGGTTGATCATGTTTTATAGTTTAAAAATTGATTTAGTTTAATAATATGTTTCAAATATTACTTTTAAGTTGTATTAAATATTATTTGTCCGCTTTATTTAGAATTAAAATAATAAAATAATCGAAAAATTATTCATAAGGTACATGAAGACTTATAATAAATAATCCATAATTTTTGTTATTAAGCGTTGTGCTAAAATAACATCAATAATGTATGTTATAAATAAATATTTAAAAATTTTATATAATATTGCAACATAAAATTAAGTAAATTCTAAAGTTTTTCTTAAAAAAAAAAGGAAATTCAATAAGTTTTTCTTTTTAAATCGTAAAAATAGATTGAGATTCGAAAATTGTTTATTAAAAAAAGAGAGCCAATACAGTTTGTTTTACAAAAATGGAGATCGGAAAGATTTATATAGTACAGAATGGATAAAATATGCGATTAAAATAAATGGAATGATAAACGATAAATTGACAGGTAACCAAGATAATACGGGGTGTAATTTTTAAACAACAAGAGAGAATGAAAAAAATGCTTATTTCACGCCGAGTTAATAAAGTGAAATAATGAAGAAGGTACTGTTTGAGGCCATATGTAACCAAACCTCCCTCCGAAATTTAAAAATAAAATATTCGAGAGTACTGAAAACTTTGAGTAGTAACAAGAAGGAAACATTATTAAACGAAACTTATCCTCAGCACGAGAATATCGGAAATAAGAGCTATTAAAGGAGTACTATTAGGAATAGCACAGATTTCTGTAAGTTATGTAAAGAAGCAGATGAATTAGTGGGTCATTTTCTAAGCCACTCTTCTTGTCTGCAGGTGAATAGGCAGATGGTTAGGCAGTCGATTTGTTAAGGATCTAGTAGATCTGAAAATTTTCTTTAGAGGGAAAAGTGTATCTATGAGTACAATTTTCGGCTTTTTTTTAATTTTATTCCCTCGTTTTTTCTTTCCTTTCTCTTCTGATCTTCCTCATTTTACTTTCTTCTTATTTAAATGGTCACAATGGAACAATAGGCTCTAGTTGAAGGCGTGAAAGTATAAACACGATAAGACTATGGTGTCAACTATTGCATTTTACAAATTTTTCAAATTAAATAAGCAATTTTATAAGCTTCTGCTTGTTTACCTAATACATATTGTATCGACGTTGGGAATTTATCATTCTTGCTAGAAATAATTTGCGTGCCTCACTAACTTTAAATCATTTTTTATTCCAGTCTTGTTTACGAATGATACTATATGTATGCCTCTTGTTGAACGACCTCCGCATTTAAAATTAATCTACTTAAAATAATAACAACTAATTTTTCGAATACGAAAAAAATAGCAGGTAAATGAATATAATACAGAATAATAATAAAAAAAATATAACTTAACTAATTAAAAAATATATGTATGTATGCATGTATATACAATAAACAAGATATTAGAGATGATATTTAAGAAATCTTGAAAAACGTTATAGCTTTCGTAACTTAACGTATGTTTTGTAATTAAAACACGTATTCGTTTTAATTTATACGCGCTTATGGAAAATGATTATAAAATAATAATCAAATGAATTACTTACAGAACATTTACAGAACTTTAAAATTTTATCTCTATGGGTATGGTATTATTTGTGCTCAACTATGTGGCAGTTGTACTGGTATTAAGATTAACGCTACTACCACCGATATTATTAGTACCCAATAAATTGAGTAATTTTTGTCGTGTTCTTTTATCACTTACGCATATGCATTGTATGAGATTCACTAATTGTTTATTCGAATATTGTGGTATTTCTAAATTCTTTTGTTCGACTATCCATTCTTCTAGTTGATCACTTGGGAAGTAGTAGGCTTTAATAAATAAATCAACATATGAACGATATTCAATGTATTTTTGATTCGATATTAATTCGAGTATCGACATAAAATTAGTAAAATCAAGTTGCATTAAAGCACGGCCACCGGCGGAACATTTTTTAACATTAGAGAAACTGAACAGAAAAAAACCCTTTGAATGTTGCGTTTAATTTATAAGAAGAAAATTTAAATTTTCACTTACCCCTCTACTAATAAGTGTGTAGCTACATGGGCCATAGACTGCCAAACTGCTTCAGCTGGTATTGTAATCTCTTTAGCGATTTCTTCCAAACGCATGGCAAAATTTTGTATGTTCTATAATTTACAACAGATTAGATAAAAATATTTTTTGGCTACTCAACTAACAGCACTTACCCTGTTCATTATATCTATATATGCGTTATGCTCTAAGCTCACATGATTCACATCCCATTTAACCTTTGCCATCATAGCCAGAATGGTAGGTAAATCGAAAACTCTTGAAGTAACACATGTATAAACAGGACGTGCAACATCGGCCATAAAATCTATATAATTAAAATATGCACTAAGAATCGGTCTGTCTTGTAGCGGTAATAAATGATTTAAGTAGTTGTGTAAAATTTGGAATTGTTGCGTCATACAATGACCGCTTTCAACAGCCACAATACGATGAGAGAGGCCGTATAATGTATCAGGATTAGCGAGTTCATTGTTAATCTTGAAAAAACCATCAACAATTTATTAAAAGATAAAATAATAATATTTTATTAATTTATAATTACCAGTGAAGAAAAATTCAAGGGCCAAATTTTTATATTTGGTAATACATTCTGTCTAACATATTCTAGTTTTTGTTCCAGTTTTGACGAGTAAAAATTGTCCATTTGCACGGGCTAAAAAAATTAATTTATCGCTTGTATAAATATAAATACATTTATATACAATACGTTTCATTTTCAACTTACCGCGTCTTTAGCAAATATTTCGTGTACAGCATAACCATAGAAATCCATTAACTCAAACATGCTGGCCACAATTTTCGGTGATATACAGTGTAGTAATTTACACATTTGTAAATAACGTCCAATGCAACGAAATACATTTAAGATTGTATTGTTAACCAGCAGCTGTTGTGTACTGGACTCATCAAAGTCTTTACTCTGGAGACTCTTGTGATCATCGTCGCTTTCCTCTTCACTGAAATAGCAGGAGGCCTCATCTACAATGCCTGATAAAATGTCTTCTTCCAACATGGCCACATCGAGTCCACCATCAAATGGAGAACTTTTCTCACTGAAACGTAAAAAATAACCATAGGAACCGTATATAGAACTGCCACCATCCTGAGAGTGAACGGATACCAACTCATCACAGTTATTATTGCTAGTAGGAGAATTATTGGCTGACGTCGACGTAGTCACTAACAAGGCAATCGGTGGAGATTTATGACGTCTTAAAGTATGACGTATTGAACGAAATTCCTGTAAGTGATAAAACAAAACAAAGCTCTTATAGGTTATAAAATAATATCAAAATGTTATTTCTAAACATTTCACCGGTAACTGTAATATATTAGCAAAAGACTCCACCACTGTCCAGGATTCATTGTCTAAGAAAAGACAAATTTCTTCCAAACATGAAGTATGGTAGCGTTGAAAAAATTCTTCACTTTGCAATTGCATGGCTTCAATTAACTTTTCCGACTGTTCACCGCAGAATTCTAAGCCCACCTTTTTAAGCCTTTGTATTATGGACAATACTTGTATGAAATGATCATATTTTAGCGTTTTCAACTTGGAACTTTGTAGAAATATACAGATTTTTGTTAATATATCATTCCATATGCGAGACTGACCCTTTTTTAATTTTTCTTGTATATATACATCTGGAGATTCTGACATATCGAGTGGATATAGTTTATAATTTTGATGCCATATAACAATTTGATAATATGAGGCTAATATTGTCCAGAATGTTTTACACAAACTTATCAAACAGGGTATGTACTTATCGGCTTCGACTTGTTCACACAACTGTTCATATAACATTTTCACATTTTCATCAATACTTGGATCATTATAACCACGCAAAACCGAATTGACTGAAGAGTGTATTGCAGATATAAAATTAATATGAAGCTGCAAATAGCAAGAATGAGATTGAAAGAATTTTCATTAACTCTATCTATTTTCATATTTAATAACTTACCTGATCCATTGCTATTAAAGATTTATTGAGAAGTTTGTAGGCTTCCTGTAGTTTGGCATATTTTCTCATATCAAAATTAAGAATCATCTGTACGAAAGCAAAATAAATAAAACAATTGTTGAAAGTACTTTAGTTTGTCTCTTCTTTAAATTACTGTACAAACCTCATTTAGTACCGTATCAAGTTGGAATTCTGTTAACAATAATGTCTCTTGTAGTTTTTTATTTAACGATTGTACACAGTTATATTGCATAAATTCTGTGGCAGAATCTTTACAGGTTAGTAACAAGGAAATTGCACCGGAATAATTACATTCACTTAATAGTTTTTGTACTTCAACATCAGTAGATTTCTGTACAAGGGGAAAACAATTTAAGGAAATTTGTTAATCATTCAGTCCAGTTAATTCCTTAATTATATTCGATTTTCTTTCTTTTTTATAACGTTCATATGATCAATTATTCTTATTAGAAGTACTAAAAACCTAGATTTAAACTCTTTGTATATGCATTCACTTCTACCTATTTTTTAGTGTCACCTACTTTATAACATAAACCAAAATATGCACAGCTGAATTTCGTGGATACTTCTTATGTTATGCACTCATTATTTCTCATCTATCAGTCTTAAGACTACATGCTTTGACGCCTAACCTAACGCGAAATGTATAGACCATATGAGATTGAATTAAAGCCTATTATTAATCATATTCCAGACAATAGTAGTTTATAGGCCAACCTTTTAAAGCAATATAATTTATACTTACCAATTTCTTAATCGCTTGTAATGTATTCAATAGTTCTTTAAGTATTTCACGTTTGCGATATGAAGCTAATATTTCCAGACTTGTTGTGGTTAAATTCTGTTTGGCATAGTTTAAGTACGAACGAGCTTTTCGGCAAGTCCATAAGGACTCTTCCAATTCTTTTTGTGTCTCATTGATGGCAGCAAATTCAATGTTGCATGCACTACGTTGTTCCAAAATATTCTGTAATACCTGCTTAGACAAGACCTTATGTTGAGTACGCAGTTGAATCATGGTCGTTTCAATTAGTTTATAATCAACACCATTGCTTAAAACTCTCTGTATAAAAAAATAAAAACAAAAAAAACAATTAAAAAATCTATTGTGTATATACACAATTGCATTCAAAACAGGTTTTATACACTGCATTCATAATAATAATAAGTGAAATGCAATGACACATAAACTTATGTTTTAATCAACTTTCCCCCCTAACTTTCCACCCACACAGACAAGAGGAACCAGGGGACGGACACAAAGTTCTACTACTCTTACCTGAAGTTCAAACATTTGTGCATTGCTTTCTGGTTGAAAATAGATTCCTTCTATACTTTCTAATATTTCCTGATCGGATTTTTGTGCTCTGTCTTCACTGCCATCTGTTTCAGTCGTTTTATCTGTGGATTTTTTTGAAGACTCCATCTTATGGGGCTCTGCTGCTGTGACTGTCTGTATAAAATAATCTGAAAAGCCCATTGCTGGAATTTTTAATTGTCGATTTGTCTGCAAATTGTTAATTAATAGTTAACTATTTATTGGAATTAAGTAAAAAGTTTTTAAATATTTACTTGTTTGTGTAATAAATCCATAAATTTTGTTTTAAACTCATCCATTTTTGCCTTTGAATTTTGCATTTTATTTTTTGTCTGTTTTATGATGAAAATTTGTTTGACAGACAAACCAGTGGTGGTAAAAATATAGCGATAACTGATTTGTTTATGTACTGTTAATTGGGTTAATTTAGCGATTTTACCTTATGTTATATACATTTTTTTCTATATGCATACTTGAAATTAATAATAACACCCTTTGCAACAAAGATGAAACATTAATATTGTATTATAATAAAATATTTTTTAAACATGTTCTAAAATCGTATTGAACATTTTTATCGCAATTGTTTAAGAAAAAATTATACATCTCTGTGTAATAAACACTTTAATTGAAATATCGAAGTGCCATTTTTAAAACAGCTGATTAACTGACAGTAACACAATGACAAAATAGATAGTTTTGTTTTTCTTTTTTTTAACAAGCAATGCGAATATGGTAATAGAAATTTATATACATGTTAATTTTATAAATGTTAAATAAATATTTTTTAATAATTTGTAATAGCATGGTCTCGGACTTTTTCTATCCCAGTATTGGTGGCGTAGAAGAGCACATCTTCAATTTATCACAGATTCTATTGAAACGAGGACATAAGGTATGTTGGTAGTACGCAAAACAGATTCCTTTAAATCAATATATTTACACAATGATTATTTTAAGGTCATAATATTGACCCATTGTTATGGCGACTGTAAGGGTATACGCTACTTAACGAATGGCCTGAAGGTGTATTATCTACCAATAAAAGTATTCTATAATCAGACAATATTGCCAACAATTATTTGTAATGCTCCTTTAATAAGAGCCGTGTTAATAAGAGAACAAATTCAAGTAGTACATGGCCATTCGGCATTTAGTGCTTTAGGACATGAAGCTATGGCCATAGCAGCCTTATTAGGTTTAAAGGTGAGTTCAGATATACATATGTCTGTTAAAAATTTGAATTGAAATTTTATCTTTTTCTGAGCTTCAAATTGTGATACCCTGTTTCTAATTCTAGACCGTTTTTACTGATCACAGTTTATTTGGTTTTGCTGACTTATCGGCCGTTTTCACCAATAAAATGTTAGAAATTGATTTAACCTGTGTAAATCATTGTATTTGTGTTTCCCATATAGGTAAGTCGCTTTTCTTTTCGGTGTAAATTCCAAACTTCCCATTACCAAAAATTATATGGTACTGAGTATAGTTTTAGAGTAAGAATTTGGGCGCACCAATAATAATGCCTGAATTTTTCTTTAGCAAGATGTAACATTTCATTGGCTCTATTTATATATCACTGCTAGTACTTACTAAGCCTATGGCATAAATATGTTATTATGTTTGTAACAATCTTATCTTACCGATTTAGTTGTTTTAGATATAATTTTTAACTTTTAACAGTCTTTTATGGGAAGAAGTGTGAATATGTTTAATTAAAATCCATTAAAATACATTATTTCTTTACCTTTAAAGGAATAAAGTCGTATTTTAATTTCTGTAATATTTTTTAAATAACATTTTGTAATTCCTAATGTTTAATTTTAGGTAAAGAAAACACTGTGCTTAGGGCTCGTGTTCCAAAAGAAAAAGTTTCTGTGATTCCAAACGCTGTCGATACTGCCTTTTTTACACCAGATCCCAGTAAAAGACCCAATGATGGTTCAAGTATGTATAATTATATAAAGAATATATAATAAAAATTAATATCAAAATAAGAGTGCTACTCAATTAGTTCAAATAACTGCATAATAGCACTTTGTTTAATGTTACTTTTCTACTCTAGTTAATATCGTTGTTGCTTCCCGATTAGTTTATCGTAAAGGTATTGATCTCTTAGCCAATATAATACCTCGTTTCAAATGTATGCCCCATGTGAAGTTCATTATTGTGGGAGATGGATTAAAGCGTGAACTTTTAGAGGAAATACGAGAAAAAGCCAATATGCAAGATCGTGTCGAAATGATTGGGGCAGTGGATCATGCAAAAGTTCGAGATTATCTAGTTCAAGGGCATATATTCGTTAATACGTCTTTGACGGAAGCCTACTGTATGGCTATAGTAGAAGCGGCTTCATGTGGCCTACAAGTGGTATCTACACGAGTGGGTGGCATACCAGAAGTACTTCCAGATAGCCTTATCATACTTACAGAACCAGAAAGTGATTCAATTTATGAGGGCGTTATGAAGGCCATTAAACGTTTAATGGATTATCGCCAACAACAAAAAAGTGCCATAAATAAGGAACTCAAGCATACGCATCATTGCAGTGAAACAAGTGTTCATGAAATAGGAGATGTATCCAAATACAGCTTGAATAATACGAAAAATGGAAAATATACACGCAAAAGACATAAAAGAAATAATTCTCTAAAGTCTTTAAAAGAACAAAAACAAAATGGTATTCAAATCAATGGCCTCGATAATAATCATGGGGACACCAATACTGTGCTTTGCCCCTATAAATGCAACGAAATTGTCGCTTCTCTATACAACTGGAATAATGTAACACAGCGCACGGAGAAAATTTATGAACAAGTTATGCAGGAACCAACACGTATTTTTGGTGAAGTCTTACATTCCTTTTTGAGTGCTAATGTTTGGTCAATGCTTTTGGCCATTTCGATGTTACATTTAATATTAAGGTTTCTGGAATATATAAGACCAAGTTGTTATATGGAAAAAGCAAAAGATTTCCCAAGCAATAAAAAGTAACAAAAAGGGTGTCTTCAATTCTATCATTCATTTAGGCTTTAGCAGTAATAATTGCATATGCATAGATAAAAATTATCGTTAATTAAAAATAATTTTCTAATACGCATTTAAATTAAATTTAATATCAAACCAAATACGTATGTATATTATAGCTTTTTTAAAAATCACCGACAATTTCAAAATTTGAAATTTCTCACAATTTTATAATAAAGACAAAAGCTTTTTTGTTGATTAATTATTAATCTGGTATTTTCATTCTGCAGAAATATACTTTCATAAGTTCTCTGTAACATAGAACAAAGTAAGATAAGATAGATTTCATAGCCTTTGTATTAAAGGAAATTAACAGAAGTTGATGAGTGCTTCAAATCTAGAAATATAAATATATGAGCTTCCAAGCTTTGACAATCAAAAACAGCCAACTTGTTGAAGCTATATCTGTCAAATTAGTTTTCTTTTATTCAATCTTTTTAATCGAATCAACAAGGACTACCATAGACCAAAACATGTGACTTTAATTTTCATCGTAAAGTCTAGATGGATGTGAGAACAAACAAAATTGCCGAATTTGAGACGATGCAAATCCACATAAGGATCAAGAACGTCCAATGCATTCCGTAAAAGCGACTATTTAGTGTAGATTTTTGGTTGGCGACCTTATCGGATCCTATTTCTCTGAGAACGACGTTGGACATGTAATCACTGTCAACGGCAAGCACTTTAGGCCGTTGATTACCAAATTCTTTTAGCTTGAAATTAATATGGTTTCATAAGGATGACATTATCTTCCGCACAACTTATGCCACATTAAATATTCTTCACGAAGGATTTGCGAGCACGGTCATCCAACGTGGGGGTGATGTGAATATAACACCGAGGTCGTGCAACTTGATGTCGTTAGACTTATTTTTGTGGAGTTTTCTTAAGTCGCCATTGCATGAAAATCAGCCATAAACTACATTCGTCAAAGGCAACATAACACATGCCATTGGACATTTTGGATGTGCTCCACATAGAGAAGCCGTGAGGGATGTTTAAATGATGTCATATTCCATAGATAGCGGCATCAATAGGTCTTTCAAACGCATAAAACATTTGCATGTCACACACTTTATTTTATTTAAATTGCAATTGACATTCTCAGAACACTTATACAGGTAGATGCCGAAATAGCTTTACTCGGAAACCATAATTACCTGCTAACAAATCAAAAGTATATGTGAATGTAGACCTTTTTGGAAAAAAGGTCTGGATTTTACAACTTAGTTAGAATAAAATTACTGACGGTAGTAAGAGAGGTAATTAAAGACTTTTTATTTGCTTTTAGACTTCTTTAAAATTTTAAATATTCAAAGTGCTTCAGTCGAGTAAACTGACCAATGACGATAACTATCATTAGATGAGAAATAATATTTCCAAGTACAATCGATTACCGCGTTTTTAATTTTGGTTTTCTTTTGACACTTGGTCGCCATCTCTAGAAAAAATAAAAATAGACAAACAGCTGTCACTATAGATTTGTAAAGAAAGTATTCGCCGTAAGTGAACAACATAATCAGCAAACTAAAACCAAATAAAACAGGAAAAAAATAATAAAAGAAAAAAAACAAAGTTTAACTATTAAAAAATTATTAAAACAAATTATTAAAACGATTGTGTAAAAACAAAAAGAACAAATTGCAGCCATGGACCTACTGGGTTCTATATTGAACGCAATGGATAAGCCACCAACTGCCAATGAAGAACAAAAAAAATTGATCAAACGACAAAAGGAAATAGCAGAACGGTTAAAAAATAAACAGAAGGAAGAGCTCTTAAGGTTTCGAAAATTTGTCGAAGAACGAATAGGACGTTTTGCTAAAGATGATCGCCATCATATAGAATTTCAGCCACTCGATAAGGTACATCGTGCCATAATCCATGAAGTTGCAGAATATGGCGGTTTTATATGCATGAGTTTCGGCTGTGAGGATATCGATCGTTATTCAGTGGTATACAAAAAGGAAAATGCACCCACAGAAGATGAAATTTCCGCTAGACGTAATGGCGATGGCTGGAATGATGAAGTGGCTAAGGAATATGCTGAGAGACGTATCAAACAGAAAGAACTCGAATTGGAACAAAAAAGACTGGCTCGCGCTTCTTTATCAAATGCAACGACTGCCTCCCAAACTTCACCCGGCAACAGTAAACAAACAGCAAATACAACACAACAACAGCAACAGCAAACAATAGAAACAGAGATAAAACCAACATTTAATTATAAAGACAAATATGCTCATCTAATTGGTCAGGAAGCTGCCTTAGAGGCAGCTCGTAAAACTGAAACAAATGTAAGTTATGGCTTTGTGCCCAGCAAGAATAAAAAGGATATGCGGTCCATAGAACAAACTTTGGCTGATATTCAAGCCAAAAAGAGGCTTCGATTACAATTACAACAGGAACAAAACCAACAACAACAGCAAACAGTTTCTATAACTGTTCCGCAAAATGGTACTATCAGTGCTAATACCACAGAAACATTACCAGAAACAACAACAACACAATCAAAGGAGAGATCATCACTGCACTGATAGAACTGTTCTTTAGAAATGTTTGTATTTCATTTTTATTTAAAGACTCCGTCTACTTCCTATACAACATAACATAACAAAGGCCATAAACTAAACTTAATAAATTTAAAAATAAAACACAAACACGAAATTAGAAGAACAAAACTTCATTTACACCATTTCCAATAATGCTAAAAAAAAGAATAAAACATGTTCACACTAAACGGAAAAATTATCCCCACATCCTAATATCAATTTTAGTTTTACAATCGTATCTCATATTGCAAACGCAATAGAAATAAAATAATAGTAAAATTGTTAAGAATACCAAGTAATTCGAATTATTGATGAATGCATGCATACTTTTGATTTGCTACGCTAATATAATATCAACAAGCCATCGTAAAATGTTCTTGTAGTGAAACTTGTACGTTTACTTAGTAAAGTTTTAGCAACTTTTTGCTTTAAAACTCAAATTGAAAATTGTTCTTGATTTGATCAAATGTTTAAGAGTTGCCAGAGAACTGCTGTATTTTAAGTGTTTGCTTCTTCTCTATTTGTGTTTAAAAATTTTAGATCAAAAGAGATGTTTTTTTTTATTTAAAAACTTATTAATAAATGTTTAGAAAAATAATGTATACTTTGTAAAATATATTACGAAGAGTGAATACAAAAAAAGTTAAAATTTCTGCACATGTTTAAAACTTTTTTCAATTTGAAATAGATTGTAAGCCCTTTAAAAAAGAATATTAAGAAAAAACAAATATTTAAAGAGATTAAAATAGATTTTATAGATAAATTCATAAACAATTTAGAAAATAGTAAAATTACTTCTTAAATTATAGTCTTATTAAATTTTCTTTGAACAAAATGTTTGCAAATTCATCAATTATTTAGTGTTAAAAAGTTGGAATACTTTTAACATTTATAAACATTACGAATTAGATATCAAATCTATTTTATTCTGTTTGAAGTTATCATAAATACTTTTTATATTTAGTTTAATACGAATTCTTTTTGCAATTTTCTAAACGTTCTTTTTCACACTGTTTATTAAATAGTTAAGGAACCAAGGGAAATGTGATTCATTTAGAAAATCTTCAAAAACTCTGTAATTGAAAATAAATTTAAATATTTGGAGAAAGTTCTATGTATTGTATTTTCAAACTTTTGTAATAGAACAACCTATATATTATATACCTATAAACCTTAATTCGCTCTTTAATAATTTTAAATTTAAAAATGTTTTGGAAATTTTGATTTTTTTTTTGCTTTTAAATATAAAATATTAACGTAGCTTATAATAAATCAGTTATTGGAAATGGTGCGTAATATTAAAGTAAACAAATAGAAAAATATTACTGAAATTGATAAGTAAATATGCCTCTTAAAAACTCAACAATATAGGTGAATGAAATGACAAAGAAATAAAATTCTTGTTAATACAGAAAATTATCACAAAAAACGATATAATCAGTCTTGTTGTTAAATCGTCAAATTGCTCCTTTAATCTATTACAATAAATGTCGATAAATCATAGCAATAAAGCCTTAGATAATCATCTATTTTGTATTTATTGTAGTCGTTGCTTTTCAACACATTGAACATTATTAAAGAAAACAAACAACTTGGGTTTGCAAAAAATGTTGAAATTTTCTGCAACGAATACGATAAATACAATTGCAATGAATAATGCTAAATACATATACACACATTAATTTAATAATAATATATTCTTTAGTTTTTATTCTTATTAATAATAATTATCGTCAATTCATTATTTTATTGTGCTGTTGTGCTATTATTTTATCATTTTCTTAATTTGATTATAATTAAGTTGAATTTTCAGGCTTAGTAGTTTACAGCAATGGTACTAAAATGTTAGTACGTTTATTAATAAACATTATTTTATAATAATAAAACATTTTAAATACTTTAGTTTTTAAGATTCTGTTAAAATTTATATAAAATTGTAGTTATTTAAAACCGAAAGCTTTTGCAGCATTCTTCAAATAAAAAAGAAATAAACTAAATACTCGTTTTAAAAACAATGTCAGTATTTTTGACAAAACAATATAAACCATAAATAAATGCTACAAAATCTTTACTTTAAACAAAGCATAAATTGTGTGAAAATGCAAACCATATTCTCACTTTCTATAAAACTATGTTCAGTTTTAAATCTCTAAACACTAAGATTCTAAAAAAACTTAAAGTTAAATTAGATTGTTTAACAACAAAGAAATTATGAAATAAACTAGGATTTATAGTCAAGCCCAAGAATTCGTTTTAATTTAAAAATGCATAAAAATCTTCATGTAAAAGATATAAAATCAATGAAGACACCGTAGTCAGTCTAGTTAGTAGTGTGTTGGTTTATTAGACCTAAGGCCAATTATGTATGTATAAATCAATAAAGCAAGTAAAAACATTGCAACGACAATAGAAAATTTGATCCCAAATGTTCTAAACAAGGAGAACTTAGCGAGAGCTAGCACTCGGAAATTTTTTCTCCAGTAAAAAATTTTCAGAAACTGCAGAATAGGATGTACGCTCCGGAACGACTCGACTTTACATCGCCTAAGGACTGTCAGCCCAACGAAAGCTATATCAACCGAAAGTTTTTTCGCAAGGGAAATATTTTGGGACGCGGTAGCAAAGCTGTTACAACAACAACAATAACATTTATACGTTACCACGGCAATCGGATCTACGCTCCGGAATGTCCCGAATTCTAATTCGGCCAATGATTGTCAATACCAACCGGACAAATTTTTCCAACTCTGGATATTGCAGCGGAGTTGTTACAACACCAACAACAACATTTATACGTTCCCACGATTGTCTTCCATCGGCTGAGTAATGTCAACCTAACGAAAAGTGTATCATCCAGAAAATTTTTTGTCCTAGGGAAATACTTCCGGTATGCAGCAGAGATGTTACAACAACATTATTTATGTATAAAAGTATTGCATTTATTAAAAAATAAGTGTGTATATATAAAAAATGACTACAATGGGAAAAATGTTTTTTTTCCTTAGTACAATATAACTTAAAGTAATTGTTTGTGATATGTTTTTTGTGTGATTATGTGCAATGTTAACTTAAAAATACAAGAAGATAACTTTGGAATTCAGTTAATTATTATTGATAATACGTTTTGAAGTTCTGGCCGTAATGCGTGGATGAAAGTATAAATAGTAAATAACCATAAATACAATGCCGATATAATAGAAAGCAATAGCCATGGCACACAGCGGATAAAACAAATAGGCTAAAGCACGTAGATCCTCATTTGCAAAGAAAATAAATAATATAACACATACAATATTCTCTACAGAACAAAATAAATAATACAAAAGGTATTTGTAGCGTGTGGGAGCATCTCGCACTGAAATGAAAGTGAATATATAGACCATGCCCAAAACCAAACAAAATAGAAAATTGCCTAAATAGCTACGGGCAAATTTGGGACGATCTATAATAAAGGTGATAAAGCCGAATAGAAAAGCATGTATTAAACAGACGATTAAAGTCCAAAGAGGAAATATACTTGCAACAAAAGCAATGCAGAGACTACGAGAAACTAAAAGTAGAAAAAATCAAATTTTAAATCGTTATCTATTACCATTTTATTAGATTAGTTTACCTGCTATGCAAAAATGCCAACATAATTGCAATACCACGCCATTTATACTAATATTGTATTTATCACTTTGCGAATAACGATTGTAGCGATGATAAACCGATAGACACCAGGCCATACTAAAGAAAT